>JARHVA010011114.1:0-92111 GCA_037957365.1 Torreya grandis
TAAAATTTTTATCTAAAAATTGTAAGTAAATAAGGCTTGGGGTTCGAGGACATAGTTTAGAAATCTAGGGTTTTGGGTTGAAGTTTTATAATTTTTAAATTATTTTAATAATTTGAATTATAAAATAAATTTTAATAAAATAAATGTATAAAATTTTTAACAAAAACCATAATTTTGAAATTGAATTTTTGCACAAAAATGTGAAGGAAAACCCTAGGGGTACCTAGGGCTTGAGATTTGTTTGAGGTAAGTGGGGTTCACCAATTGATTTAACTTATTTAGGAATAATGGAATTTTATTCTTATTTTTGTTAATGGTTTGGATTAATAAATTATTAAATAATATAGAAATAAATATAGTCTTGATTTGTGAAATTGTTTGTATTTTTCAGCTTTCTAAAAATAGTAATAAATAAGAAAAAATATAACTTACCTAGAAAATAGACTGAAATTATTTATACAGAGGTTGAAAATAATTATGTATGACTAGGAAGGTGTCATAAACTTGAATCTAGATTTTATTGTGTGAAAGTATAGGAACACCAAAAAGTGGATGCTTTGGTGTTCAACAATGTTGTCTATTCTTATCATTATTGTCCAAACTAATTACAGAGACTTGAAACTTTCTAGGTAATTTTATTGTGAATATGTGAGTGTGCCTATGAAAAATTGACTAATATTCATGGATGAAACTCATTATGGATTTGATTTTGTCTTCAAACCCTAACCCTCCATCATGCTTGATAAATGACATTTGAGTCACTTAAGAGAGAGGTTGGTTAGTTTGAAAGATGTAATGAACATGAAATCCACACCCCTTGTATGGGAACACTACCTATATACAAATAATCTAAAGAGGGATCAATCCATATGTAGCTCTCCCACCTAGTGTGTTTTATGCAATAGTGTGATGTGGATGTAAATGCCAAATTAATACTTTGAGGTGGCTAGGGATTGGTATGAGGATTTGAGTAGCTTTGTAGCTATGTTGGGTGACTGTGTGTAAATAATAGGGAAGTTTTCCTTATTTCTTTGTTTGTATTATTTCTTGCTTTGTAAGTCTGGTCACCTCCTTTGTAAATGAGCTTTGAGTGGGCCTTTATAGGGAATAATTGATCATGGGTTAGATGTATTCATGCTAGGATAACTTAATTAAGGATAAGGAATGGATGAAAATGAATATTGGGGCTCAAAGTGCTAATGAATAGGACCATCAAAAATGGGACACTTCTCTATAGGGCATAATAGGCCAAATGGGGTGCTCCTGTCTAACAGGCTCAAGACTTGGGGGAATAAGATTGGCATGGGGAATACTATCTAACTAAGGTAGAATGACCATTCATAAGGTTTTGAATGACTGATAATGAGAAAAAGGTATCTATAAGGGTCATAAAATCATGAAAAAAGGACCTATAGATGGGGTGTCACAAACCACACTCAAACATCCAATTTGAACATTTTATATGACTACACTAATAATGTAGCTAAGCACATTATTCACCTTGAGAAAGTAGTTGAAAAATGTAGATAGTTTGGGATATCTCTAAATTCCTGAAGATAAGCTTCTTAGATATGTGATTTCAAATCATGGTATGACTATAGATCTCGAAAGGATAGATTCAATTCTTTCACTCTCCTTGCCTAAACATAAGAAAGCTATGCAAGGATTCTTAGGAAAAATAAATTTTATAAGAAGTTACATTTCATATTTTTCCACTTTAGTTAATCCACTTACAACTATGCTAAATAAGAATCAAGGTTTTAGTTAGTCCAAAGGAGTAATAATTTTTGAAGAGATCAAGAAAGTTATAGCCAATGCCCTTACACTCTTAAACCCTAATTTAAGAAAGTTTTTTTCTTGTACACCTATGATAATATTCAAACTATTTAATGTATTCTGATAAAACAAAATCAAGAGACTTTAGAGTAGCTAATAAACTTCTTTATTTAAGGTTTAGAACAATATGAAACAAGGTACTCTTTTGTTGAAAAGCATGTACTTTTCAATAAGTTTAGATACCTATTGTATAATAATAAGATACATCTAATTCATACCCACAAAATTATTAAATAATTACTATTAAACAATGATATAAGTTATTAAAGAGTTGGTTAAATAACTATACTAATGGATTATGATGTAGATATCAAAGTAATAAAGCTGGTAAGAGGAAAAGGACTTTATGAACATCTAGCCCAAGACTTGTAAGAAGATAATGAGGTGGTTCTGGTATCCAATGATGAAGAATTTGTAAATTATCACACCTCACCTTATATATGGTTCCAAGACATGGTAAGATACTTACAAGATAGTGTTTATCACTCTCATCTAAACCCTTCAAAGAAAATATATTTTATATTGTAGTTAGTTCCTTTTCTTCTTATTAATAGTGTTTTATTCAAAAAGGATATCAATTGCATGTTGCTAAGGTGCATAAAGATTTATTGAGAAATTCCATGATGGAAATGGTATAGGTTATTATTCATCAATTATAATATCCCACAAGATCATGAGAGGTGGTTATTACTAGCCAAGTATATTTGGTTATTGTCATGCATGGACTAGGAAATGCAAACAATGTGTTATGTTTGTTGGGAAAGTTAATCTTGAAGCTTCACCTCTCTAACTAGCTTTTGTGAATCAACCTTTTATCTAATGGGGATTGGAATTTATTGGACTCATTAACCCCCATTCAAGTTCAAGACATAAGTGGATCCTAACTGCCATAAATTATTTTACTAGGTGGACAAAAGTAGTGGCATTGAAAGAAGATAATGAAACTAATGTTTTGGACTTCTATGAAGGTTTGATTACCATATTTTGGGTCCTTTAAACCATTATTTCTAATAATATTATGGATTTTGGGGTTTAAGATCAACCAGTGGGTAGTTCAACATAATGTTTTTCTTAGTACCTCATCAAACTATTACCCACAAGGTAATGGCTTTATTAACTCCACTAACAAGAATTTGTTAAATATCATATGAAGGATTTTTGAATACAATCAAAGGTTATGGAATCTCAAATTGAATTCATCTTTATAGGCTAATAGGATCACCTATAAAAGGACAATAGCCAATTCTCCTTACAAGCTAGTATATGGTAAACAAGCAAGAATGCCTATTTCTCTTGAAATCCTTTGCTTTGTAACTAATGCATTAACTTGAGATTTTAGAGAATGAAAAAATGGAAATAAAATATTTCAATATCGTGGAGCTAGAAGAGATAAGGCATTAGTCCATGTTGGTTATGGAGGCCCATTAAGTAATGGTAAAGAGATCATTTGATAGAGGAGATTCTTTAAGAAGTTTTCAAGAAGAAAATTTCATCATCAAATGGGATGAGGATAGAGTTAAGCCAGTAACACAAAATTTTACTCTCTCTATAGTGGTCCATACACATTCTCCAACTTCAAATCTCACAATGTCATCTAGCTCTCAAAGATGGATGGTGAAGATCTTCCTATCCCAGTCAATGGGATACATCTAAAACACTACTATTGAGGAAGCTAAGTTCTCTATACATAGTTGATATTAATTTTATCTAAGTGTTTTTCTAAAATATTAGTTTATTTATATTTTATCCTAAATAAGTGATTTTCTTTCACATTATCTTTATTAAGTAGTTTCCTTGTTTCATGTTTTTCTTTCCCTATTTTATTGGAATTCTTTTATCTTTTTAGTCAAGAGGTTTTTTACATTCATGGAACAAATGTATTATCTATTATGAGTTAAGATTCATATAAATTGTCCAAGTCCTCAATCTAGTAGGCATGCTTCCTAGCTAAGTCACCAAAGATGTTAATTAATTTTTGGCCTACATATAAAACTTGCCTAAATGCAGTGCAATGTCCTAAAGATCAAGTATGGATCAATGCTTGAATAGATTTTTTGATGTCATGAGTGGTCTAGGGAACAATTTTAGCATGTAAATCTTTTGAAACACTTTAACTTAAAGTGTATTTTTTCAATATTTGAGGGATAGGTCTATAGAGTAAAGAGAATGTTCTTGAGTAGGTTTCATGGTGATTAAATCAATTCAACATCAATGATAAGTTGAAAAAGCCTCAAATTTTCAATTGATCATTCAAATATCAGTAGCATTTTCTTGCATAAGTTTAAATTCAGGTTTAAAAGCTAAGTACAAGTTTTTTCGACCAAAATATTTCAACTTTTATTTAGCTAAGTATTAATTATTTCAAGATTTTATTTGGATACATTTTGGGATTTATTTTAGACATTTTATTTGAAAAAAAAATCTTTAAGGCATGCTTATTTTGAAAAAAAATTGAGTCATAAGTATTTATTTCAAGAAAATTGTTCTGCAATAATTTCCCTAAGGACCAAATTCTTTCAGATAAAATGTCAAATACAAAAATGGTAAGTGTTGATTTTTTTTTATAAATTATTTAAAATAAGAACCTCATAGACTTAATTCTTTCAAACAAATTATCTGAGACAAAAATCCAAAAAAATATTTTGTTTTAATAAAATTGATCCATTAGGGTAATGATAGCTGTGCAAGTGTCAAAATCAAGCCATGGTGAATAACTATTTGAATTTGAAAGCCCAGAATGTTTGCATGACTATCAAATTCAAGCATAGAAAATGACCATTGGTTTTCAAATATGTAGTGATAGGCATGTATACATCATTTATGGGCATGTATATGTTAAATTTAAATCTCAATAGTCATCCATTAGAGTTCAAACATTGATGATCTTGTAGAAATCATCGACATTCCCATGAACATTAGTTAATGGGCATACAGATGTCAAATTCATCCTTAGAAAATAGCCAATTAGATTTAAATTATTAGTGATATGCATGTGGATGTCATACAAAACACATAGGTTATCTCACTTTAACATTTTATAAAAATACTTAGAAAATTCCTAGAACTAGTGGATCAAGTGGGCATAACCTTTTCAATATCAAGAACATCTCCTACAAATTTGGTGCCTCCATGACTTTTTTGCTTCCAAATCCAATCCTTCAAAGTTGGTTAAAAATGGGAGATGTGCAAGCAAAAGTTGACTTTAGGATATGGTAAAACCCCATTAGGGTATAAATTTGATAGTCATGCAGATATCATTAGAATTCTTGTGGACATCAATTGATGGGTGCATAGATGTTAAATTTAGATTGTAGTAAATAGTCATTTATTTTCAAATGCAAGTAGATCTAATGGTTGGCATTTATTCATATGAAGGGAGATCAACGATGTGAGATGTGTAGAAAGGTATAAAATCTTAAGAAGCCACCACATGGTATAAGCACCTAAATTAGGTAGACTAATAGTGTATCTTAAGTGTAAATATGATACTACCAATTGGCATTAGCTTGGATAGAGTTGAAAGGTCAAGGGTAGGATTGATGGCTGTCACTCGATCACATAGAGGAATATTGATAGAGTGAGAAAAAAATCAATAGGTCAATGATTTAAGTCAATTTTTTATGGCCAATCAAAGAAAATAGAGCTAGGACTTTTGATGAAAGATGATGGGGTAGTTTTTGACCTAGGTGAGTATATGCAAAGGAATTGAGTCTAGACATGATTAAGGTTGAACTAGAATGACATTTTTCAGGATTGACATCTCCATTATAATATTTTCAAAGGAGAAATAGGTTATATTAAACCTATTATAGATAAAAGTGTTGGTGATTATTGTCAAAATGAGATTAGACACCTGGTAAGTCTCATTTCATCAACATGAAAGCTATAGGAAAACCAATAAATGACATTAGTTTTCAATATAACAAGAATTTGCTTAGATATTTTTTAGGGGTAGATATGTGATTAATGGGAAGCTTCTTGTCCTTTGGTATGGTCATTTCCAAGAGAATAAAATATTTACAACCATCCAAAATAGACCAAACATGGTTCTATCAATTCTAAGCTATGAAGATTTGGTCCTCATAAGTAGATCAAGTAAATATGGTGTAGAGTCTTGAAAAGTGACCTAGTGGTTGGATAAATATCAATGGAGCAATTCAATTATTTTATGAGGACCTTATTTCTTGATAATATCATGACTCAGTATACTTGAATTAGTGTTAATCCATCGAAAGTGGTTGGGCCTTTTTCAATCCACATCTCTCTCTCTCTCTCTCTCTCTCTCTCTCTCTCTCTCTCTCTCTCTCTCTCTCTCTCTCTCTCTCTCTCTCTCTCTCTCTCTCTCTCTCTCTCTCTCTCTCTCTCTCTCTCTCTCTCTCTCTCCCTTTTCTATAAATACTAGCTTCTAAGCCTTAAAATGCATCCCTCTCTTTGGTTTGACTAAACTCTATTGATATTTGTACTATAACATCTTTTGATGTAACAAAGACTGGATTCAATCATTTTTAAAGCTAGATTGAAGTGTGTCCTATGAATCCATGTATTGTGGTTAAGTGAATTTATGTTTCTTATCTATGTCTAAGTTTTCTCACCTTCATAAAGTGCTTAGGATCTCTCACAAGTCATTATAAGTGTAATTTACATTTTTATTTTTAACTTGAAAGTGGATATCCAACCTCTCATACTAGTTTGATAACTAACCAATGACTTATTATGAAATTTTTATTTGGGGCTGATTTTCTTTGATCTTGAATGCATCCTATAGTGTGTCTTGTGTGAGTTTGAGTGACAAAATAATTGGTGAATCACCTTTTTTACATGCTTTCATAGTTTATTTATAAAGTCTCTCTCTCTCTCTCCCTTTTCTAAGCAAGTTATAGTTTAGGTTTAATATAGGTGATAAATCCAAAAAGAACTCAACCTTTTCTAGAGGTTTGATCTATTATTAGGATAACCACAACCTAAGATCAGTCCCATGTTTGAATAGATTTGAGTAAGAGGACCTAAACAATACCCTTCTCAACTAGGATGCAAATATAGAAAACCAACATGCATAATACAACACTATGAAGATAATATAGGTGTAAAGAGGACTACCCCTAAGTGTTAAGGGACTTGTAGAGAATAACCTATATTTTTTTAGTTTTTTGTAATTTTCTAATTTTTTTTGTGGTTTTATTGCCATCTATAACTAATGGAAGGACACAAGATGCATAGGTTTCCTTTTGTTTTAGCTTTTAACCCCATTCCAATTCTAGATAGTTTATGTTGTTCTGACTAGATTTCCTCTTCAATTTTTATTTCAGTTATATCATTCACTTTAAATAGTACTTTAACAAGATGAGGTTGTTGATCCCATCAAGAGATATTATCAAACAATATAGAAAGGCATTTTATATTTTGGAATCCATATTGAATGAATATATCTAGATACAAGTTTATTTGGCAAAGTTTCGTGGGAATTTTGGTTTTCCTTAGAAAAACACAATGATCAACTATACCCACATTAATATATTTGATAGTAAATTTAAACTCTAGAAACCTTCTAATAGTTTTTCTAACCATCATAGAATCTTGACATATTTCTCCATAAGGATTAAAAGTGATGTTGTTAAAGAGTATCAAGCACCAGGGACTAATGAGCTCTCCATATGTATAAAAACCAATATCATTTACCCAAACACTAGTGACTAACCAAAAATTACTAAAAAATTCAAAATAAGATAAATATGTATTGACAACACTTAATTCCTTAGAAAATATATAATATTCAAAAAAATTATAATGCACATTGAATTTAATCTTAAAATTATGATCTAACTCATGATAATGTCATTCTACGAGTTCAACATAATAAGTGTGCAATCAGGGTTAAGATTATTTCTTAGATTATAACCAGGAGATCATTTCATGTCATTTCTCTCTTAGTTGACTTGATGTTTTTATTGTTTTTGATGTCATTGTCACCAAGCAATAAGGAGCCAATGTGTTCATTTATCAATGTATATTGATTGCCTTTTAGAGCTTCAAGCCAGGGTTGGTGAAGTAACATTTCCTCAAATGGGATGGTTTCATGGATTTTTATAGATGTTATAATTGATATGTTTCCATGAGATAAGTCCAAAAAGGTCTATTTTTGTGGATTCCATTTGACATGTTTAGGTAGATTAATGTTAATAGTAAAAGGAAAAATAGTGTGTTTGGAAATGGAATAGACTAATTTGATGTTACTAAGAGGATTTGTATTGATGCTAGATGAGGCTTCTTCCTTACCTATAATATTATCATTTGTAAACTTGTCTACTGATAAAACTCTTGTTGGGACCAAATTGGATGTTAGTGATAATGATGATTCTACTTTTAATCCTAAAAGAAATTATACATCTGATTTTGATAATAAATTTGATCTTGGTTTGGATGTGGCCATAAGGATGGAATACTAAAGTGCTTTATTACCAAATTTAATTTTTTTTCATCTCTTAGAAATGTTGGATTTGGGATGAAGATATTTTTATAAATATAGAGTCTTAGGTGTTGTGTTAAGGCATATGATAATTTGATGATAGGTGGATTAGATGATGTTTGGATCAAGATTGGGTGTTTATCAAAAATGGGTATTTGATAAAAAAAATAGATGTTTGGTGGATAATAGATGAAAGATTATGATTTTGATTTAGAAATGAGATGGTTTGATTTGGTTTAGGAGAGACCTCCTAATATACCTTTAAATCATATTTTTCAAATATGAATATATGTTGGTTCATTCTAATGTATGATACATCAAATAACTCTTGGCTAATGTAGTGAGGGATGTTAGAACTATAACTAATGGATGGGAGATTTGATTGATTATGTAAAATGAGATTACTAGTGTGAAGATGATATTATTATGGAAATTTTTGGTATTCACTTGTAATGAAGTGTATTGAGGACGTAGCTTGATTTTTTAAGGATGGGTTTTTTGGATATGTGTTGAAATTGGAAGTATATGTGTTTTGTGAATTTATAAATGCATGGGGATTTGTGAAGAATTATGAATCTATGTTGTGGGAATAATTAGATGTAAAATCAAATGATTTATTTTGATTATTATAGACAGGTTATTTTTGATGGGTGTAGGAATTGAAAGATTGATTTGGATGGAATATAGTCAGATTTAACTAGATTGGAGTTTGATTTGTGAATGTATTTTGGTTCATATGCATATCATAATGTGGTGGCAATGGTGAATCAAAATTTAAATTTTTGTTATAATTAGAACCATATGGATCTATGAACATATTTTGATTTGTATTTGTTGGCATTTGATATGTGGATTGTGTATGATAGGAATGATAATTCAGAGAATTTTTATTATCATAGCCTAAAAAATGGTTTGATGTTGTCCCTGAATTAAAATTATGATATTATTTCATGGGTGAAAATGAATAAGCATTGAAGTTATAAATTGACTGGTTATGGTTTTTATTTAATTGGCTATTTAGGAATTTTGAATAATTATCCATGTTTTGATTTAATATATTGATGTTTGAGTTTGAGTAAATATTCAAACTTGGATTTTGATTTGTTAGATAATTGATTTGGCATTGATTTGAATATGTGTTTAAATCAAAATTAGTTGGATATAACCCTTAGTTATGATATTGTTAATTTGAATTTTGATTCAGGATGAAATTGGTTGAGTTGTGGTTCCAAGATGCCATGATTCTTACAATGGATGATGCTATTAAAAAAATAAAATAAAATACCAAAGTGACAAAAAAGTTTGATTAAAAAACTTTATAAATAAGATACATGTCAAAAACAATAAAAACAAAAAATAAAATTTCTATTCTAAATAGTCAATAATTGCACATAAAAGGTGAAAACTAGGATGAGGGTTGTGAATAACTTTTGGCCTTCCATTGTCACTTATTCATCTGTACTCTCAGTTATGTTTTAACATTTCCAGGCACTAACCATGGATTATCCTACCATTCTCATGGCCTACAAAGTTTTGTTTCAAGGGTATGGTATAAGGTTACTTCTCAACACTAACTGCTAACTGATGCACCAAAGTTGAATGAAAAAATAGGTTATCCTAGGATTAAGTTTTAAACAAGATTATCTAAGGGGAAATACATGGAAGTAAAAGATAAAGTGGGTACACATAATTGGGTATTATCTCAAAGTTTCCAACATAGCCATATGGGTATTAATGTGTTAACCTTAAGTAATATTGCATTTCGAGGCAACTATTAAAACCCTAGGTATTGGAGCATTAAATCCCCTAACATCATGATGTGCTTAACACACACAACTACTTAGGCAATTGAAATAGTTAGATCTTAATTTATATACCCCACTGGTTAATGAGGTTTTGATTACTATGTGGTGGTAAAATCCATAGTCAATAGATCCCTTAAAAAATAAAAATAAAATGTGAGTATCTATTTCTAATTTTTGAGTATCATCACCAATGTAACACCAATGAAAGAGCATACATGGGCACTACTTGGGTAACACATATAATTATGGAAATGTTTCTAATTTCTAAGTATCATCACCAATGTCATGCTAAATAAAGAGAATATGTAGTTTTCATAATCATAAATAGAATATTGAATTGAAATGTGATGTAATTTCTAAAAGAAAACTCTGAAATTAAAATTGAAAATGTTAGTAAAAAGAAAGTTATCTTTTTATTAATCTTTTTTGGTGATTCTCTTTCACAAGAATTCTAAAAATAATTTGTTATAATGTTTGATTAGGATTAATCAAGGTAACCTAAAATAAAACAAGTGAAAACCATGAAAACAAAGTGAAAAACACCTCTATTATGAAATCACAATTACGTAGACATATAGGAAAAGCAAAATTGTAATAAAATCAACACAAAAGAGATAGAATGTGAAAATCAGAAAATAAATAGATCTATGCTTATAGAATGATTTTGCTACCCAAAATAGTGATTTTGATACCAATAGAGATGAATTCACTACTATAAACAATAAATTTGTTGCTGAGAATGATGATTTCATTCCAAAAAAGGACAATTTCATTATTAAAATAGACAATTTTGATGATGGGATTGAAAAATTTGCTATTGAAAATGTTGATTTTACTTTTGAGAATGATGAAATTATTATTTCCTAATAAAATAATTATTAACCCTATAGATATAATATAAAACATATAAAAATAAAAAATAAAATAATTTCTCTATGTAGTTAAAAAAATTCATTGTTAAGGTCTACAATTTTGCTATTTATGATTCTGAATTCATTGTTATGTAGAGCAGTGTACATAACCAAATAAAAAACACTTGATCAAAACTTGTATCTTATACCAACACTAAAAAATGAAAGATCAAATGATTTTTTGGCATAGTGTTGTCATTGATGTCAATCTGATGTCATTAATGTCAAAGTGTGTTGGCATTGATATCTAGTTGAGCATGGTGTCTAGATGAGCAAGGTCAGTTAGTAGTGTGTGTTGTGACAAGATTATGAGTTAATTTATTAGTGTTTTAGTGATTATAGAATGTAAGACATTTTTTGTATATGTTTTTATCAATTAATGAGTAATGTGAATGTTATCATGGAAGGTCCTTGTCAAAGTTGTCAAGTACTTAAACATAGTAAGCAACTTGATTTGGTATGTACATAGGATGCCTAGTCTTATACATGATAGGTCATGATAGATTGGTGATATGAATGAAAATAGGTATGAAAGGTTTTATGACTTTTTTTGAGCATGTATATGAGGCATTGGATTACTCACGTGATTCTCAGGGTGAGCCTACAAGGGTAGGACTTACAGACCTAGTTTGCACCTAGACCACTTCAAGAACCTATCTAACCTAATGAGGTATAATGGTTTGTTGTAAAGGCATGTGATAGATTTATGACTATGTATAATCATGATAAATTTTGATAGGTTATGTGATATAAGTGGATATTTCATGGAAAGAGGCTTGAATGTCAGTTTCAAGGTCTAATGTGGTTTATAGGTTAAGGTCTAAGCAACCAAAGAGAGAGATGGTGACCAAATGAGCTATGATATTTATATTTAAATATAATAATGAGTATTTGAGAGTTTTAAATGGTGTGATATATTTTTTTTATGTTTTTTAACCAATTTTGAGGTCAAATTTTAAAGGTTTAGGATTGAAAAAATGTTTTAAGGTCTCTTGAGTGCACAAGATGAAGAGTTGTCTACTCAAGAAGGTTTTTTATGTGTTCATTGGAATGTAAAAAATATAAATGGTAACCTAAGACATTAATTTAATATGGGGAAGTATCCTATCTGAAATTTCCAAGAATTAATTTTTAGAATGAGGGGATAATCTTTATGAATGATTGCTAACAATGGAAAATGGTTTAAATGTCAAATAACCCTAATAGTGACCCAATACGAAAGAAGTTGTCCTAAAGTTATTATAATGGATTGGTATGGATATTTTAATTATTTTATGTTGTATTCAACTCTCCCAGACATCTCTAGGTGTGATTGAGTCTCCAGGTGAGAGAGCAGACCCTATAGGAAAGGCCTTGTTTTTTGGGGATTTATTGTAACAGTCAGAGTTGACCAAGTCAAAGTTACTAAATGGATGGAGGATAAATTCAGATAATTTTGTTTCTATCCATTAATGTTTATGTACATTAATATACATTAGGTTTTTAAAAATTTTGATCCAAGTTGGCCAATTGCTAGCAGACCTAATCAAGAAAAATAGTGAAATACCCAGGCAGTATGAAAAAGTGGATTTTGATGTGATTTCATGAAAGAGTGATGTATATAATTGAATGTATGTTTTTTTTGGGACTAATAATTTATATTAATTATTGTTATATATCTTTTAATTTAGGTATAGTGGTGAAAACATTGAAGCCAAAATGGCTTATTTTGTTCTAATGTGTATATGAAGAGAGAGGTCCAAAGATTAGTCTATATGTCAAATATTTACCATTAGACCTTAGTTTTTTTTTTTGAGTTTTATGAACATATTAAGGATAATATTAATTCATAATTAGTCTTTTAATATGTCTACAAAAGTTTTGGAATTCAATGTCACCATGACTGGTCTTTAAGGAAAACTAGCAATTTTAAGTAAATTAAAGGTACAATAATGAGTTTGAATCCTTATATTCTGAATTTAAGTGTTTAATGAATATTTTTATGTTTTTTATGAATTTATATTACTATTAATACTTTTTAAAATCTTATAATTTAGTGAAAATAGTTTAAATATTGAAGCCAAAATGGTTTGTCTGGATGAGTAAGATTTGTGAGAAAAAAGGTCAACAAATTGGTTTGCAAGATGAATATTTTCCATTAGATATTATGATATTTTTGTTGGTTTCTATTTTTATTATGTTTTAGTATCCTTTTTATTCATTTTAAGTCCTTTATTTTTTTCTTTAATGTATCATAAGTTCAAGTTTCCATGACTATGTTTTGAGGCTACTTGGCAGTTCTATGTAAGCAAGTTGTAAGTGATGAAAAGTTAGATTTGAGTGTAATATTGATGCAAAAAAGTAAATTTAGTTTATATTAATAACTTTTAAGTCATTATAATAATTTATATAATTTTTTTAGGTCAATATAAGTGAATAAAATGTGTTCACAAAATGGCTTGTCTATTCAGGATTGGACTGTGAGACTGTAAGTGTAGGAATTAGTCTACAAGACTAATATTTGACATTATACCTTGTGATTATTGTATTTTAGATATATATATATATATATATATATATATATATATATATATATATATATATATATATATATATATATATATCAAACTATATTTTAAAATTTTAATTTTTCATTATATGTTTTCTTTGAGTTGTTTAAGATCAAGTTGTTCATGACTAGGTTATGGAGTATTCTAGTAGTTCTAAGTTACAGGAGTGTTTTTGAAGCTCTATGCCCCGATATGAATAGTCTGATGCACTTGGAAATTTTTTTGAGGTCTTGAAAATTATATGTATATTATTTATTTTCATATTTTTGTGACTATAAATGTATGATCTTTAATTTTTTAAGACAGACCTTTTTGTGTGTGTGAAGGCCTACTGTCAATAGTGTTAATGGTGTGCTTCAAGTGTTGGTTAGAGATAAAAATTTTAATGTACCTAAGATGACATAAGTGAGGGTATATTTGATAGTTATATTAATTTTTCATATTTCTTATGTTTAAAGTGTTTCAAGGTGATCAAAGGGCAATGTGTCCTAAAGAAGTCCTAATGGAATTGGGTCTTTATGAGACCTAAAAGAAGGATTTGGTCTGTTTGAATTATATACAACATAATAAAATGATTTATTCATGTTTTTATCATGCAATAAATCCTATATTATGTGAAATATAAGTTTTAAATTGTTTATGGTTGACCAATATATCTATAAGCAAGAGACTAGTATAAGAATAGGGCTAATTAGGCATATTTGTATGAGTTAATAGTATGGATGCATGAGAAAATAAAATATAAGATACTTTAGTGTAAAGAGGTCTTATATGCCATAATAATATATTATAGGGACTATCATTAATATATAAAATGATTTTTGAGTATGAATATAAAGGTCATTTTACCTAATCAGTCTTGAAGAGACCTAGTTAAGTGAAGGAGCTTAGAAGGAAATTTGAGAAAGATAGAAGATAGATAATAACTAAATAAGATGATAATCATATATTATATGATAAAAATTTATATTTAAGGTTATAAATCTAATTATGTGGATTATATTGTGTTGAGTCATCTAGGGGGTTGGTGCCTCCTTGCAAATGGGTTCTTGTTAAAGCCTAGCTAGGTTGGTGCTCCATGTAAAGTTGGTGCTTCACAATTGATATTTTGTATTATAATACTATATTCCATTTTTAAGGATTAATATTTTTTATTTCCCTTGAGTATTTACCACATATAATTTGTGTTATCTTTTATTCTTATGTTTCATGCATATGTGGATGGTTACTTAGTCATTATGTGATCTACATGTTTGAAGGAATGTTCATAAATGCTTAAGTGGAATTTTAGTAAAGGTTTTAAATATTTATTTACCCCCCCACATATAATTAATTTTTACTTCAATTTTTTTATCATAATAGGTTCTTTGAGATAGGCCTAATAGCTTAAAAGTGATCCTACGAAGCACAAACATGGATTATGATGATGGCAATGTTTATCATGATAAAAATTAATGTCTATTCATATAAATGGATAATGGATGTTTTTTAAATATAAATAATAATATTAAATAATACCTCAATGTTATAATATAATTGGAATCCTAGAAAACATAGTTAGGGTAAACATAAAGCAAGTTGAAGATCTATAAAAATATGCAAATCATTAGATAAAGAAGGATGACAAGGTGAGTCATGATCAACTCATAAACCAAGGTGGGATGTTTAATACTATAGATAATGAGTTATATTTTAAAATAATGTCAAGATTATTATTCTTTAGCTCATAAGGATGATGAAGATTCCAAGTTAAATTTCAATCCTAAGTTGACTTCTAGAAAGATGTTGAAGAATATTCAATCTTGTGAGAGTATGGAGATCTAGGAATATCTTGAATTTGCGTTGTTCTATTACCCTATTTAAGGGGTGAATCCATTATGATTCATGGATATACTCATAAATAATTTAAATCATTGTGGATGATTTTCGAGATTTGATAGGTGTTGTATGTTAGGAAGATATGAAGACATGCTGAGAGGTAAGTTTTTGATATCTATTTATTGTTATGCTTGATCTATGTTGAGATTTGGTATTGGTACCAAGGTGCTTGATATGTGTTGAATATGGTCTATGTGTACTATTGATTCATATGGTGATAAATTTTTGAAGACAAAGGGGTAGCATGGTTATATAGTTCTATATGACATTTCTTTGTTGAGTTGTTCCATTGATTGATATATGATTGGTCTAAGGTGGATCTTGATTTATAATATGTTTCATGATTTTATTTGTTAATATAGTTATGAGAGATGTTTTAGTTTTCTATGTGCATCAAGATGACCTTAAGGACATAAAGGACCAAGGCATATGTTATATAGTCTCATTTTGCATATCATGAAGACTAAAAGTTATTATAGAGGTCTATCATAATGAGTCATGTAAGTTCAGACCTGGTTGATAGAATGATGCAAGGAGGATCTCGTGATGAGGTTTGTGCCATGGTGGCTTGAGAAAAATTAAGGATATATATTTATGTAATAATAAAATATGAGATATCATATGGACATGACATAAGTGATCTTTCCTCCAACATGAAGGATTAGATTGTTCCCTTAGAATAATATCTTTGATTACAAATAGACCTAATTTACATGGTGGACAAGCATTGCTTGTATATATGTTTTATTCTCATATAAATTTAGTTTGATTTCCATAGGAATTTTAATATTACCTTTGGGTCATGTATCATAGGACTATATGCTCAGTATGCCCTAGTTGTGTGAGGTAAAGGTGATCAAACAAGATAGAAATGGGGTAGATAATGAATTAGGTATTTTACAAACCTAATGAGAAGTGAACTAATACAAAAAGGTTTTTCATGATATATTTGGATAATATATGGATTATGGAGATAATAGGATGATATTAGGAGTCTTTATGGTGTGAAAAAAGTTTGAAGATCCAATCAATCATGAAGGAGGTCAAAAATGACAATTATTTGTTGTGTAACTCAAAAATAAATTATGGACATGGGGGGATCTTGTTATCTATGTGATTTAAATGATCCAGGTAGATATGTGAAAGTTCAATTCAATATGTAAGTAGATTTGAGGTTGATTTCAGATGTATAAGGATATTAAAAACAATCAAAAGTTGAGATGGAGCTCTGTATGTAGTTCAGTCAAGATGTAGATGACATAAGACACATGATTTATTGAAAAATAACTCAACCATTCCATAAATTGTTTTTTATTATTTCTATGAGCTGAAGGTGAATATTTGGTTATAATTTAATTATGTGATTTCTTGAATTTCATGTCCAAGGATTAGATAGCTATTTGTGGAAGACCTTTTGTCATTAATGTTAAAAGGGGAGAAAGACTAGTTTGAGGGAGAAGAGATGGATTAGACTATAGTGTGTTTTGTCATCAATGATAAAGGGGGATTTTGTTGGCATAGTGTTTTCATTTATGTAAATATGATTTCATTAATGTCAAAGTGTGTTTTCATTGATATCTAGTTGAGCATGGTCACTAAATAAGTAAGGCCAATTGGCAATGTGTGTTGTGATAAGCTTATGAGTTTATTGATCATTATTACAATGATTCTAAGAGTGTAATACATGTTTGGTATATGTTATTATTAATAAATAAATGATTTTAAGGTTATAATGGAAGGTCCTTGTTGAAAAATTTATTAAGTGATTGAACCTAGAAAGTGACTTGGGAAGGTATGTGCATAGGATGCCTAGTCTTGTGCATGAAGGGTCATGATGACTTGGTGAGAAGAATGAACATAAGTATGAAAAATTTTATGAGGTTACTTGAGAATGTATATGAGTAATTATATTACTCATGTGAGTCTCAGGTTCAGCCTATAGGGGTAAGACCTATAGACCTAGTTTGCACCTAGACCACTTCAAGACCCTGCTTGGCCTAATAAAGTATAATGGTCTATTATCAAAGCATGTGAAGGATGTATGGATATTTATAATCATTATATATGTTCATTTTGTATTTTATTGAGGTGGATATTGCATGTAAATAGGATTTAAGGTTATTTCCAATCCCTAATGTGGTTTGTATGTCAAGGTCTGAGCAAGCAAAAAGAAATATGGTGACCAAATGAGGTTTGAGATTCAAATTTCAATTTAAGAATGAGTATGTGATAATTATATATGTTTTTATAGATTTTTATAGGTGTGTTGACAAATTATTATCTCAATTTTTTAATTTTTATGCTTGAAAAAGTGTTTTAATTTTTCTTGAGTACACAAGATGAAGAGTTATCTAACTGAGAATTTTTTTCAAGTGTTCATTGGCATGTGTATCATTTGCATGGGAACCTAAAATATTCATGGTGTATGTGTAAGGGTAATATATAAAATTTATATGCATTATTTTTTGGAATGAGGGGATAAGCTTTATGAAGTATTGTTAATATTGGAAAATGATTTAAACTCTTAAACAACCCTAACAGTGACCTGATATGAAAGAAGTTGTTATAAAGTGATCATAATGGATTGGTATGTATATTTTAGTGATTTTTGGTTTTATTAAACTCTCCAAATAATTTATATGTGTGATTGAGTCTTCAAGTGAGTGAGTGGACCCTATAACAAAGTCCTTATTTTTTAGATATTTGTTATAGTAGTTAGAGTTGACCAAGTCAAAGTTTTTAAATAGATGGAAGAAAATTTTTGAGGCTTGTAATTTGTGTCTATAAAGTTTTTTATACAATTAATATCCATTATGTGTGCAAATTTGGTGATCCAAGTTGGTCAGTTGCTAGTAGGCCTAATAAATAAAAATAGTGTAAAACCTAGGTAGTATGAAAAGGTGGCTTTGGGCATGATTTCATAAAAGAGTGATGTATATAATTACATAGATATGGTTTTTGTGACTAATATGTTATATTAATTATTTTTATATATTTTTTAATTTAGGTAAAATGGTGAAAACATTGAGGCCAAAATGGCTTCTCTGGTACTGATGTGTCTGTACGGAGAGAGGTTTAGAGATTGGTATATATGTCTAATATTTACCATTAGACCTTATATTTTTTACATTTTGAGATTTTATTAAGGTATATAATTATCATATTCATACATTATTATTATTTTATTATGTCTACATGGTTTTTTGAATTCAAAGTCACCATCATTGGTCTTTGAGGAAAACTAACAGTTCTAAGTAAACAAGGTATAGTGATGAGTTTAAAGCCTTATATTCTAAATTTAAGTGTAAAATTAATATGGTGATTTTTATTGTTAATTTTTAACCTTATTAATTATTTTTAAAATATTTTAATTTAGTAAAAATATTTTAAATATTGAAGCCAAAATGGCTTGTCTGGATGAATTAGGTCGGTGATAGAAAAAGGTCAACAAATTGGTCTACAAGACCAATAGTTTACATTAAATATTATGATATTTTTATTGGAGGTTATTAATAGGATGTTTTAGGATAATTTTCATGAATTTTATTTCCTTTATTGTGTCCTTTAAAGTATCATAATTTCATGTTTCCATGACTATGTTTTGAGTCTACTTGGCAGTTCTATGTAAGCAAGTTGCAATTGATGAAAATTTGGATTTGAGTGTAAGATTGATACAAAAAAGTACATGTAGTTTATATTGATTATTTTTAATTAATTATAATTATTTTTATACATTTTTTATTTCAACATAAGTGAAGAAAATATGTTCACAAAATGGCTTATCTGTCCAGGATTGGATTGTGAGACTATAAGTGTAGGAATTGGTCTGCAAGACCAATATTTGACATTAGACCTTGTTACTACTATATTTTAGAGTGATGTGTGTGTGTGTGTGTGTGTGTGTGTGTGTGTGTGTGTGTGTGTGTGTGTGTGTGTGTGTGTGTGTGTGTGTGTGTGTGTGTGTGTGTGTGTGTGTGTGTGAAACCCATTCATGAAAAACTTGATCTTAAAAATTAAAAAAAAAAACAATTATCATGACCATTTACACTTTAAAAATATGTTTTATATTCAATTATTCAAGATATACCTTTCTATGTGTGAAGGCCTAATGTGAACAATGCTAATGGTGTGATTCAAGTGGTTCTTGGAGATAAAAAGTGTCATGCACCTAATATGACATCATTTTGGGTCTATTTGATATTTATATGAAGTGTTCCTATTGTGTATGGAATTTGAAAGTGTTCCAAGGAGATCAAAGGGCAACATGTCCTAAAGAAGGCCTAATGGAATTAGGTCTCCATGAGACCTAAAAGATGTATTTAGTATTTATGAGTTATATTCAATCTAATACAATGACTGATTCATGTTTTTATCATGTCCTAAAATTTTATTTTATGTAAAATATAAGTAGGTAAGTACGTATGACTGACCAATAAATGTATGAGCAAGAGACTAGTATAAGAACAAGGCTAATTAAGCCTATTTGTATGATTTGATGCTTTGGATACATGAGAAAATAAAATAGAAGATAATTGAGTGTAAATATATATTGTATACCATCATAAGAGAGTATATGTACTATCATGAATATATAACATGAGATATGAGTATGAATATTAAGGTCATTTGACCTAATTAGTCTTGAAGAGATCTAGCTAAGTGAAGGAACCTAGAAACAAATTTGAGAGAGATAAGAGAGAGAGAATAACTAAAGAAGGTTATCATCATATATTATATGAGAAAAAAATTATAATTAAGGTGATCAATGCAATCATCTGGCTAAGTTGGTACGAAGTCATATAGGGGGTTGGTACTTCCTTGCAAGTGGGTACTTGTTAAATCCTAGTTGGGTTGGTGTTTAGCTAGTTGAGGTTGGTGATCCATGTGAAGTTGGTGCTTCACTAAACTTGATATTCTGTATTTCATTTGTATGGATCAGTGGGTTTTCTTTCCCTTGAAGTTTTCCCACATATAAGTTGTGTTATCTTGTGTTTTTATGTTTCATTAATATGTCAATGGTTACTTAGTCATTATTTGATCTACATGTTTGAATGAATGTTCATGAATGATTAAGTTTAATTGTATTAAATCTTTTAAATAATTATTCACCACCCACCCACCCCTCATTCATTGTGCTTAAAACATGCATATTCAAACATAAACAAAAAAATCAAATGATAAATGTTATTTAACTAGTAAAATGATGATAAAAAGATGAAAAATGAGGGAAGGTCCCATCGCACAATGATAAAAATGTGTGAAATAAATATAGATATGAAAATAAAATAAACTAATCCTAATCTAAGCTAAAATCAAACATATGGTAGAGTAACAAACAAATAAATCAACAATCACAAACTTTATACTTTAAATGTGTAGCTTTCTTCATTGCAATATACATTTGATTTGATATTTTGAAAATGTGGTGCTCACTCTTAAAATTCAAAAGAGAACAAGAAGAATTTTGGTGAAAAAATAATTTTTTTATTCACTTTGATTCATTTTTTTATAAAAATCTATTAGCATAAGTTTGGGTTCCCCAAGATTTGATTTTAGGACCCAAGATTCTAAACTCTTGAAAATGAAGGTTTTCCCATTAATTTATATATTTTTGGAGAAGGATCCAATGGTGGAGGATCATTTGGACTTATTAAATCATCTAAATGATCAATGGTATCTAATTATTCATAACCCATGAATATGAATACCATTTCAAATGGTTGAGAGACACATAGGTTTGGTTATCTAAGTCATTAGGATTAAGTCAACTTTCTTGACAATTAAGGGGATAATTCATATGAAGTCTATAAATTTATGGATTTGGTTGGGATGATGGATTAAAATGTGGAATATTTTTTGATGAGGTTTAAAATCTAGATTTTAATTTTAAAATAAGGATTTAAGTGTGCATAATTGACTAATTTGACTTATTCAATTATTTAAATTTGGAGGAATATGTGATGAATTAATTTAAGAAATTTTAATATGTTTTAGGTACATTTTGACACTAAATAAAATTTAGGTTTCTATAACTACCTGATATAAAGGTCACTGAATGTGTTTAGAACACTAGTGAATCATAATCGGGATCATAATTGGTAAGGGGTGAAATGGTCTAGGTAGAAATAAAATTGGTCTAGGTAAAATAAAATTAAAATAGTCTAGGTTAAATCATTCATGGTTAGAATGGTCTAGGTTATAAGTGTCTAGGTTATAATGGTTTAGGATCAAAAATTACATGGTGAAATGGTATAAGGTACAATGGTCCAAACTAAAATGGTCTAAATTATAATTATGATGGAAAAAATAAGTAAATTCACCACAAGGTGCCCCCAAGTAAGGGTTATTATATACAATCATTCAAAAAGGTTTCAAACATAGAAATGATTGAGATGTACAATATTCATTGGTTCTGGGAGTTCTTCCCTAGTTGGATTAGATAACCTATATGTCCCTATACCATAGTTGGTTGTAACCATGTATGGGCCCAACCAATTGGGATAAAACTTACCCTTCATACATTCATCATTAGTTAATTTTGATTCTCTTTTAAGACCAAGTCATCAACTTCAAACTCTTGAGGGAGAATTCATTTGCTATAGATGTGACACAACCTATTCTAATATGATATCAAGTTATCCAAGGTATCTAGATGCTTTTCATCAAGAATTTTGAGTTATTCAAACATAAAAACTCTATAGTCTTCATCATCGACAATGTTCTATAAGTATACCAATAATGAAGGTAGTTCAATCTTGACTGGGATAATACCCTTTGTGCTAAACACCAAAGAAAATGGATTGGATCTTGTAGGGGTATGATTACTAGTACAGTATGCGAAGAGGCTAGGAAATATTTACAAGTGATAATTACAACCAACATTATTGACAATATTCTTAAGGATTATGACAATGGTTTTGTTAGACATATTGGCTTGATTGTTGCCTTGTAGGTTATATGGAGTGGATTTATTATGTTTTATTCTGAATAGGGTAGAGAGGGATTTAACATCGTTATTCATAAATGAAACACCATTATCGAATATGATTTGGGATGGAATACCATAATGATATAAAATATGGTAATGGATAAGCTTAGAAATTTTCTTCCTAGTTATGGAGGTAATAGGAATGGCCTCAATCCACTTAGTAAAATACTTTGTAGTAGTAAGGATGTGATTTTGGCCATCAGAGGATCTTAGATTTATTATTCTAATAATATTGAGGCCCCATATAGAAAATGGCTAGGGTGTAGTAATCATTTGTAGTGGAAATGAAGGTGAGTGTATCAAATTACCATGTTGTTGGAATGTAACATGATTCTTGACATAATTACAAGCAACTATCTCTATTTTAAGGCTTGTAGTATCTTATTCTTAAGATTTTCTAGGATATGACTACATCATTGGTGTGTGTTCCACACATTCCTTCAGTGACATCTTTAATTTCTAACATTTATTCTACCAAAGATAAATAATGAAGAAGCATTCCATCATAGCCCCTAAGATAAATTATGTTTCTAAGGAGGGTATAACAGGTTAGGGGATAAAGTAATATTTTTTGGTGATTGTGTGAAATGTCAGGAGGAAGAACTTGATCTTGAAAAATAATTATAAATGTCCTGGTACCAAGGGGTTTTAGTTGGGATATTGGGACCAGTAATAGTATAAACCCTCTCTGAATTTGGTAATACATGATCAGGATATATAATGTTATCAATGAGAAATTGATACTCTTTAACATCAATGGTAACTTTTACCATCGACCCAATTATATCCATTGAATTGATTGGTTTTTTATTGGTCTTGGTACCTATTCAAAGTGTGGGTACCTAAAATGTGACTTGAGATTGTCCACAATGTGCTTGTAGAGTATAATATTTTCATCTATAGTATGGTACTAATTTATAGTCTGATGAATGATTAACTAGGATTCCCCATAAACCTTTATATGTTGTATATCCCATTGTATTGTAAGATGAAGTCCTACATTAAGGGCTTATTATTTGGCCAAGTTTTTGGTACAATTGAAACTAATATGAAATGCCTTGGGGATGAGGTCCCCTTGTGGTGTAACCATTAAAATTCTAGACCCATACCCATGGGATGTAAATGAGCCATCAAAGTATAATTTCTAATGTTTATGTTCATGAACCACTTCCTCTATCATCATGATATAATCATCTAGAAAATAAAATTTGAATGGCTAGGTATCCATGATAGGAGCTTCAACAAATTGATCTACAATGACTTGCCCCTTAATAGTTTTTTGATTCTAGTAATCAACATCATATTCACTCAATATCATGACCCAATAAGCCATGAGGCCTATAAGATTTTCTTTGGACAATAATTACTTGAGAGGCTCCACCTTAACAATGACAATAGTTTTATTGTTCAACATTTAGTGTCACAACATTAGAATGTGATTACAAAGCAAGTTAGTCTATGCGTTAATAAATAAAATCCATAATAAGCATAGATAAAATAACATGATAAACCTACTCCCTTGAGGGGCATTGTTAATGAACTCAACAAATTAATTATGAAATTAAGACAAGCAATACCTTCTAAGTAGTGGTTTTCCTTCAAAAATAGTCAATAAGCAAGCTTATGCCTAGATTTGGTGCTCCAAGTCTTTGTCAATGTGGTGTAGCATGTGCCTCCATCATCTCTTAATTCACCAATGGCTTTGGTTCCTTGATTTATCAATTTGAGGGAATGAGTGAAGCTTCTCTAACACTATTTATGCAAAATAATTTTACACAACTAAACCTTGAAATTTATGTCCATGGCTCACTTATTTATATCTTTTCAAGAATGTTAAGAATCAACCATGACCATCCATATTGAGATCAAGATGTGTGGCCAAGGATTGATTCAATTTTTGAGGATAAAGTCATAAATATTTTTGAACAAGTGAGCATTAATGAAGCATGAGAGAGCTTAAACTTGATATTTATCCCCATTAATGCCTAGTTATTGACACCCCTTTGATGATGTCATGGGTGATGTCATGGGTAATATATTTGAAATTATGAATTTCCAATATTTTTTATTCAATAATTTCCATGGATTTTTCACTTAATCTCTTAATTTGTCTTTCATTTGATTAATGGCTTTACTTAGCATTTTTTAGTTCTTGGAAATTGGTCACACATTCAATAAAAATGGTTGGAAATGTCATTTTACTAAGTTATAATTTTATTGGAGTTGAATAAAAATAAGATGTTAGTTAGTTATAGGATAATACCATATTTAGGGTATTATAGATGTGAATTGACACATGCACATGATGTGTACGGTTGAATTAAAAAAATTAGTGGTCTAGAACATCATTTTTCTTGGTCACAATTTGACTTGAAGTGAATTAGGAAAAGATAATGATTCCATAAAATTCATTTTCCCAATAAAGGATTAAAGGATAATAATCTACACTTGCACATGATGTTTGATAATTATTTAGAGTGTTCTAGTGATTCTGGTTCAGATTGTGCATTATTGTAGAATGTTGTTCAAAGTTACAATTTTAGGAAAATAGTGATAAGAATTGGATGCCTAAAGAATCAACTATAGATGGAATATAATCTATAATTATAATTTCATGGAGTATTTAATAAACTATATATGGAATATATTATTATGTACTAGTGTGAAAATATGTTGAAGTAGATGGAATATATTATTGTGTACTAGTGTGTTGTAAAAATGTATGTATAGTCTCCAAATGTGTGCCTATTTGATTTTTAGATATAACACATGTATGTCTACCATGAACATGAGGTTTATTAAAATTTATCCATGTGGTGTGAAATTATGTACATAAATTTTAGGATGATTTCTAGATATGCCACTACTAGTAGGAGGGACACTTGCAACAATAGTAAGATGGACACTACTAGATGTGCCACCACATGTAGTTTGTGTATAACTCCTAAATGTATGAATCCCATGGTTAATAATAACCTATGGGAGAATATTAATTTTATGAAATAATAAATTCATCATGTCTATAAATAAATCCTAATTTAGAGAAGATAGATCATACCATACACTTTTGATTAGGGATACATTAGATAATAAGGAACATGATTGATATGAGGATTTACTAGACAAATTTAGGGGATCTCTTATCACAATATAAAATTATAGGGAGGGTTCCAAAGCCTCCAATAAATCACAATAATTTAATAAACCTAAGGTAGTCCTATGTTTCGTTATCTCACTAAACTAGTAACATGTAAAGGAAAATCTAATCTAGTGCTCACCAAAACTTGTATCATAAAGTGGGGCTTAGAAATAATAAAATTAAACATGCATATAAGACATATACTAACATCAATGCATAAAAAATCCTAATGCATGGAAGATAAGTAAAAAATCATATCTATCTAATCTTATAAAGGAGAAACAAAGTTAGGAATACTTACCTTTGAAGACAAGTTGCCAAGCCTCAATCTCTCCCTTTGCCAAGGTGATTTGAAAGAGGTTTTTGTGGTATGTAAGGATGATAAGGATAAATAATATCTAGGCTACATAACCCATAAATACATATAAAAAACTTATCCATAAGAAAATATTCGTATCTCCAAAGAAAGTATGAAACCCTAAGCTTGTTCTTCAAGTAGAATGGTGGATAAGCAGATGCACAATAACTCTTACTTCTTCTCCACTTCTCTAAATAATGGTGAAATGAACTTGTATATATAGGTAGATTTAACCCTAATACCTTCCAAAAATTTTGGTTGATAGGGTTGATCTAGTTGACCTATCATATTTAAGGACAAAAATTCACTAGGTCATGGTCTAGGTTGGCTAAGAACTGACCTACATCCTAGGTTAATTTCACCCAAAACTATACAAGGTTGACCTAGTTGACCTAGTATAACCAACAGTCAAAAAGGGGTTAAGGCTATGAAAATGGGGATAAAAATGTAGAAAATGGATGGAGAGTTTGTAATAGAGAAGACAAAAATTAGGGATAAGTTTTTTAGGAGATAAGTGTGTAGATAAAAAGTAGTAAAAGAGACAAAAATCCTATGAATCACCAATGGTCTGCCCACCCCTTTCTCAGTGCACTCCTTAGGGTGTGTACTTAGAGAGACTGAGACTCAATAAGTTCTTTCAAGATATAAATTGCTATTAAGTGATAATTTTTTTTAAAATATTATGTGTATACATATTCCCTATTTGAATCTCATCACATGTCACATGAGTGCAACACAAGATGGTGCTTGAGGAATAGAACATGATAATACATAACACTAATGCTAAGAAAAATTAAATAAGGAGAAAATAAGATAAATGAAAGGATAGAATTGAAAAACACATACCTTTACTTAAATTAATGTTGTAGATAAAGAACTAGACTGCAAGAGAAGTGAAGGAATGCAATATGAATAACATCAGGCAAACATATAGAGATTAGTGCAAAAAAGAGTGATTTTTTTTTAAATATAGGCATGTAGTAGTGAAAAATCTTCTCTATGATATCATGATTATAGAATAGTTTATGGTTTCGAAAAAGAGTTAGTAGAGATAAATGTATGAGGGTCTTAGGAAAATTAGCAAATTAGGATTGTTAAGGCAAGGTTCAAACCAAAAGATTGATGATAAATGAATGACAAAATGGTAGAAAATGAATGAAAAATTATTATACAAAAAACTAAATCATGTTATAAATAATGTAAAACATAAATTTTAAAAATGAATATAGAACATATGAAATCATGTTGGTAAGTATGTATAACATAAATGAAATATGAAATATCAATGCAAGACAAATCTAACAAATATATGGAAGTAAGTGAAAAGTAACCCCATGTAAGATAAGAATGTAAAATCAAACATAAATAAAAACTTGAATGACTAAAAATTAAATTTAATTCAATATATAAGATAAAAATGAAGAAGTCATACATAAAGAGAAACATGTAGGAATGCCAAATGTCATATGTAAGATAAGTTAACTCCATAGAAATCAAATAAGAACATGATGGATAAATGAAAATAATGTTTCTCTAAAGGATGAAAACTCAAACTTATTTTTTGTTCTAAAATTAAATGTAATGAAACACAACCACCTAATGACATGACTAGTATGACAATGAGATAGTGTGGTAATAAAATGATGTAAGGGTGTTTGTGAGGAAGGCCTGGTCCTATCCATGGTCTTATAATGTAACTCACAAAATATAAACCAAGAGGCATAATAAGGTAGATGTGATCAATAATATGATTATCTAAAATCAATATCAAATAAGGGGAATATAAGGAAAATATGATGTAAATAAAAAATGTGAGGTGACACATGGGTGATGTGAACATCCTTAGCAAGAATGAGACACACTAGGAAAGTGAGAAAGACTAAGAATTATCAACACCAAGGACTTAGGACATTTTGGCTAATGAAAACAAATCTTGGGATAATAAGTATAGTATATATATCATCCCATGAAGGCTATATGCATGAAAATTAAAATGGACCTACCATCCCATAACATGTTCCCCACTCCTTAGGACCCCTTACAAAGCTGTTGATCTACTCTGAATATTGGGTACTAGAATGAGAAATTAGGTAGAAATAAAAGATTTTTTATTCTCCATTTCTAATCTAGTATCCTACCACACCTCAATGGACCTTATCTCTATCATGAGGCCAACTACGTATTTTGAGCTTTAATTAGAAAAAAGAGTTGTGCTTTAAATCACATCTTTTAGTTTGATTTAAATTTTGAGAATTTTGAATGTTTTCTTTTGGATCATTGCCTTTTGTTATATTTTATGATTTGAATTTAAATTTTTTTGTCTTTTTCTATTCCTCCTCCATATATATTTGGAAAACCAAACATGGGTGTTAAAGATGACAAACACAAGACAACTTACACTTGGTCACTAGAGAAAAGGACCTAAAGACCAAGGTATCTAAAAACTGCTAGACTTACCCACAAATAAATGTTCAATCTCAAAATTGATCAATGTGAGCCTCAAATGAAAAGAAATAAGAGAAATATGGGGATAATGAGAGATCCATCTATGTAATAAGTGATATAATGATGAATATTCTCATAGCTAATCATAAGGAAGTAAAATAATTCTATGAAAGAGATGGAACTTATGCTATGATAGTCATGTCAATATAAAAACCATACTAACCTACAATGGATATAGAACAAGCACTAATGACTGTATTTTTCATCCCAAAAAGATATTTAAAGATGTTTTAATGTGTTAATTTATGAGGAAGACTAGGTCCTATCTATGGTCTTACACTGTGACTCACAAGGTGAACAACAATGTGGTGAATGCTAAATAAGGAAAAAAATAATCATAAATATATGAAGGTAAAGTATGACATAAAAAAACAAATATGAAATAAATATATAATAACTAAAATGAAAATAAACACCACATGAAAAGTGTAATAAAACCAAAGAACCTAAAGGTGATAATGATGCTAGTAAAGTGTGACTACAATACATAAAATGCATAAAAATAAAGAAACATGAGACAAAAAAACAAGTAATACTTATGCTAACATATATATCAAAGATGAAAATGTGAAATACAAGTCTATAAGTCTTGAGAGGTTTCTTGAGGTTTAATCTATTTGTTATTATGCATTGTATAATAAAAGTAGGCATCATAACATGCCCCAATGGGTAAGTGGATGTACGTATGGGCATCATAAGATGCCTCAACATGTGAGGTGAAATGATTTAACATTAAACCATTAAAATGATTTACATTAGGTTGGTATGTGCATTTGGAGATATGTAAATGTGTTGGTTTGTTAGATTTTAGGGATGTTGAATTTGACATAGGATGTGTAGGAGAGGTATGAAGAGGTAAAGGAGGTAAAGGAGGACCATGTATGATATTCTTTGGAGTAGGAATTTAAACTAGGTACTCTTTTGGTGAATGTGACCTAAGAGTTTGAGGTTTAATAGATGCAATAATATGTTTAAAGTTGTTCGTGTTCGCTATCATTTCCTACTGATGTAGGAGGAAGTATCAACTATGATTTGAATAACATTAGAATATGAATTATAAGTTTGGGATAATTATTTTTATTCATTAGGTAGTTGATATTGATGTGATTTTGGTTATTTAGATTGAATTTGATAACCTTGAAGATAATACTAATAATGTTGTTTTTTTAGAGTATCAAGATTGAAATATGAACCAAGCAAGGAAGAAAGAATAAATTAGTTAAGATAATGACAAGATTCATGAGAATGACCTATAGTAGCATGCAACCAATAAAATTTATTAGTATTGTACCATTTTGTATGAGGTTTGGAAGGATAAAAGCTCATGGGTTTAGAGGGTTTAAATTTCTTCTTAAGTTGTTCTAAACTTAAGGGAGGATGGGTTGGGTTAAAATTAGTTGAATTGGATGCTCCATTTTGAGGTTAGGGAGGCTTGGATGAATAAATGTTATGAGACAATTATTGGAAAGGTTCTTTAGTAGTTGTTTGAGGTGGTTCAAATTAAGTCATAAGAATGTCTTGCCTTGTTTCTTGGTTTAAGGCTTCATATAAAGTTTTAGGGGAAAAGATTCAAACTTTGTATTGAAGGGGACATTTAAGAGAAATAACAAATAGTTTTAAAAGAGTATCATTATTCATGTTATGGCCCACTTTATGAGCAAGAGACTTTTATTTTTTTATGAAAGTGTGATCAAATTTATTAGGAAGTTGTTTGGCATTGATGAAATGGCTAAGGTAATTTACAAGAAGGTCATCATGTTGGAATTCCTTCACTAGAGAATTGACTAAATCCTTTAGTTATGAGATGGAATGACTAGGAATTTAGTTGTACCATTTAATAAATCACCAATATAGGTTTTGGCTAAGATCTTAGTGGCAGTGAAGGTGTTAGTTTAGACCCATTCCTTATAAATATTACCAAAATACTTAAGAAAGATAGTAGGGTCCTTAGTCCCATTATATGTGATAGTTGGAGAAATGTTTCAAATATCTATGGATGCAATGAATGGGGGTAAAGGTTAATTTTTAAGATGTTGAAGCATTTTTTTATTCATTGGAGGTTGAGGGATGATATTCCCATTGGAATCTCTAAGAGGAGGAGGGACAAATTTTATATTTGGTTGGGACATGATGACTTGAGGTGGTTGATGAGTCATGTTTAATAAATGTTGTTTCATATTCATCATTTGAGAATGATTATTTTTTTCATGATGTTATTTTGTTGAATTATATGTGCAAGAATTTGAGTTGTGTCAATTTTTGCATTAGTATTTGAAGGTGAGGTATTATTATTGGTGGGAGGGGGATTATTTAGTGGAAGATTCCAAACATTGGTATTGGGAGGAGGTTTACGATGAAGGACCTCAACTACATTACATTATGTAGTCATTGGTTTTGGATTAGGAGAGGATGAAGGAAGAAAGTGAATAATTTCATCTAAAGTAATAAAATAAGTGAGGTTATGATCTAAATCCTTGATTATGTAATGTTATTGACTAAGGGAAAGATGAAAAGATGTCATGATTATGAAATAATACTAGATAACAACAACAATAATAGGTTCAAAATCAAAGAGATAGGAAGAGGCAGATAAGAGTATAGAGTTGACTAGGTCAACCTAATATAGTAAATTGAGGCTGAAAATTGTATAGAGTTTATAGTGTTAACCTAGTACTAGAAATAGAGGCTAAAAATATATACAGAGTTGATAGGGTCAACCTAGTATAGGAAATAGGGGCTCAAAAAGTGTACAAAGTTGATAGGGTTGAACTAGTATTATAGGTAGGGGGAAAATAGGTAGTTTTTAAGAGACTATGTCAAGTAGAATGACTATGTATTAAAATAGTAAAAAATTTACAAGTAATTTTGAAAGCAAGAAATTAAAGGAAACACATAATTAATTGGGTCAATGAGGTTGTTCCAATTGAATCACACATCACAAAACCTTGTACCAATGTTGGCTAATGCAAGTTTTTATAATATAGCATACCATTTAAGCAAACAACAAATAATCAAATTGGAAAGTAAAAACTAAGTGGTCATCCTAAATTTTGTTAGATTATTAGAATATAATTTGAATTTTTTTAAGGAGTTGGCTATAAGCAAATAACTAGAAACCAATCTATGGTGGTTTTAAGACATTTAAGCTGAAAGGGATCTATGTTGGCAATGGTACTGGCTTGGTATTGGGACCTACCTCCTAACTTAATAAACCACAATGATAAGGGTGTCAAGTGCTTAGCCAATATATACCATTAACCATGTATTTATTCTTGGATATAAAACCAAGTTCGCTTCCCCCTTGGTGATGAAATCCAAGAAGGTAGGCCTTGGGTAGATAATTGTTAAAGTGCATTTTAAGATTTTATGGTTTGATAGTGTGTGCTTAAAAGAAAAAGTGTAACTAAATGGTATATTTAAAAACCACTTAATTAGACTATGTGATATATTTTAGACATACAAGCAATAATAAATGAAAGTGTGAGATAATTACTAACATATAAGTGTTAATTATAACATTGAAACATAGTACAGTGTCATTTCAAATGGCATTGTATGTAGATATTATAGAATAGAGTCAATAGTGTCCTTACTATAATATGGAATAAAGGGTTTAAAAAATAACTATGTCAATAGTGTTGACCTAGTTTTCCAAATAGAATATAGAGATACATTGATAGGGTTGACCTAGTTGATTGTATAGGGGCAATTTTAAATACTACAAACTATAAAAAAATAGATCTATAATGATTAACAAAAATGACAGAGAAGAGAAAGGAACCTTGGTGGGTTATAAGATGATTAGAATTTTTAAAAAAATCTATTTAAGTTTCTTGAAATTTCTACCAACTAAGTTGACTGGGTCAATCTAGTTCTATAAAACCCTTCTTGCTAAAAACTTATAAAATGTACTGTGTTCACAAGGTTGACCTAGTATACTTTTTTGGAAGTCTATAAAAGTACTATATCAATAGGGTCAACCTAGAATCCTAATATAGAAGTATAAAAGTGTAATTTATCAATATATTCAGCCTATTAACCTATACCTAATGAAAAACCTAGACAAATAGAATATATTCATATTGATACGACTATGTGTTAAACATACGCACAAAATTTAGAAATATACTAACATTGTCAACCTAGTATCACAAATATAGAGAAATAAAATTATAAAATAATGAAAAATGTGAGATAATACCTATAAGGGTTACATTTAAGTTAGGTTCATTAGAATGTATGTAATCAAAAATGCATCATGTCTATAAATTGATCCTAACTCAAAGAAGATAGATCATACCATACACTTCTAATTAGGGACACATTAGATAATCAGAAACATGACCAATATAGGGATTTGCTAAACCTAATTAGGGGATCTATTATCACAATATATAATGCTAGGGAGGGTTCCAAATCCTCTAGTCAAGCACAATCACATAATAAACTTAACGGAGTCCTATGTTTTGATATCTCAATTAATTAATAACAAGTAAAGTAAAATCTAATCTAGTGCTCACCAAATCTTGTAACATAAAGTCAAGGTTAGAAATAATAAAATTAAAAATACATATAAGACATATACTCACATAAATGTATAAAAAATCCTAATACATGGAAGAGAAGTAAAAATGCATATCTATTTACTCTTACAAAGGATAAACAAAGTTAGGAATACTTACCTTTCAATATGAACCCACCGAGCCTTAATCTCTCCTTTGACCAAGGTAATTTGTAAGAGGTTATTGTGGTATGTAAGGATGACAAGGATAAATCATCTCTATGTTACATAACCTATCAATGCATCCAAAAGACTTATCCATAAGACAAGATCTATATCTCCAAAAAAAGTATAAAACCCTAAGCTTACTCTTCAATTAGAATGGTGGATAAGTAGATTCAAAATAGCTCGTACTTCTTATTATCTTATTTAAATAATGGAAAAATGAACTTGTATACATAGGAATATTTAACCCTAATCCCTTCTAAAAATTTTAGCTAATAGGGTTAACCTAGTCGACATAGCACAATTAGTGACAAAAATTCACTAGGTCATGGTCTAGGTTAGCCAAGACCTGACCTAGACCCTAAGTGAATTTAAACCAAAATTTTACAAGGTTGACCTAGTTGACCTAGTATAACTAAAAGTTAAAAAGGGCCTAAGGCTAGGAAAATGGGGATAAAGGGTATAAAATGGTTGGAGAGTGTGCAATACAGAAGAACAAGCTAAGGGATAATGTTTTCTAGAGACAAGTGTGTAAATAACAAGTGGAAAAAGAGACAACAATCTTGAAAATCATAAATGGTCTACCCACCCCTTTCTTGATGCACCCCTTAGGGTGTACACTTAGAGAAATTGAGGCTCGATGGGTTCCTACAAGATAAAAAGTGTCAATAAGTGATAAAAGTTTTGAAAATATTATGTGTATATAGTAACTATATCAAGTGTATCCATCTATGTATTATAATGCAAGATTTTAGGGATAAATGTGTTATTTTCCTTCTATTTCTCTAAACTTTGTCTTGGTAGTTTTGGTCCCACCTAGCACTAGGTTTATTAAATGATGACCCACCTCCCATACCTTGGGAGGCCTTCATGTTGAAATAATTTAACATTAATTATATAAAAAACTCAAAATAAAGTTTTCTCAATAAATATAATGGAACCTCATTATTAGTGCATGGAGGCTCATCAAACACCATCTACCACTTATCCATAAAATTGTTTTTAATCTAGCATGAACATAAAAATCAATACTAATGTGTTTGTAACTTATTGGTGGTGGTTCATTGGTTCCAGGATTAATAAATACCATAACCTTTTTTTATCTTTTTTCTAATGTCCTCGTATGATAATTTATCAAAATAGTATTCTTTCAACTCCTCTTTTTAATGCAACATTGCATCAATTTTGGAAGTGACATTTCCCACTTCATTGAAAATGGCCTTCAATATAGTGGTAATTGAATTGCATACACTATGACTTTAAGAGTCATGCAAATTATTGATAATAATTTAAAATTGTTTCCACTTTGAATTATATTATTCAATAATTCATATTATTTTTTTTAACTCAAAATTTTGGGGGTTTTGATCATGGTTTTGTTCAATATTTAATTTAGGCAATGGGTCCATCGAATTTTATATTTATATTTTTAAAAATAAATATTTTCTTTCGGAATTTTTAGAGAAATGAAAATTAAATTTGAATACCCTAAACATAAAATATATATAAATTTAAACCATGAAATTTAAATTTCATAAAAAATTTACCTAATACCATGATAGAAATGTGCAATCAAGTTACCAGGATGCAAGAAATGCTAAAACAAGTATGCCCTTTTTTTGCTTCCAAAACATGACAATATCCAAGCAAGAGAGGGAGGAAATGAAATGTAGTTTTAGTAAATTTGGGATATAAATAAAATTTTAAAATGGTATATGCCATTTTTAATCCACAAATGGTGTACACCCATCATGAAACAAATGGAATATGCCCTTTTTAAAATTATGTACAACCTTTTTGAAAAGGGCATACTCCCTTTTTAAAAATGGCATATGCCCTTTGTTGAAAATGGAATACGTTATTTTACCTTGGTACCATGCCAAGGAAACATAGGCTCAATTTTTTTTTAAAAATGGTGTATACCATATTTTAAAAGGGTATTCCCTTTGCAAAATAAGTTTTATGTTTTCCATTTTTGCACTCTTTTTCCCTTAACTTTGTACATCTACCCTATGGGAGATAAATAGAATAATATTACATCTATCATGACTCTCAATAGACATAAAATATCCCTTTATATTAATATTTCATACCTTCTTGTTGCATATAGGTACAAATTACATTTACATAAATTGATTACTTCATAATTCATTGCGCTAAATAGGCTAAAGTGAAAAAATAGATTATGTGAGATCTACATGTTTTAATTCACATTTATTTAATTAAATTATAAATGAAAATAATTTACAAATTATTATCAAATATCTAGGTGGATATTTTCTCTTATATCTAAGTTAATAAATTATGACTCATTTAATAACTTTCCTTTCAAGAAAATTTGGGTGAATTTATTTCTTGTGGGTCCATGATCCACAAATTTTTGGACCACAACTTGGTATGTCTTTGGAGAAATCTCCAAGGAAAAATCATTGGTTTATCTATATTAATATAAATCAAGTAATTATATCATGTAAGTTTTATCCAATCATAGATAATTTACGTAAAATATGGTGGTGTGTATATTTAGAATTGGGCACAGATGCTTTGGATAAGCATAATTAAGTTTAAGATAAATACTTTTTGTTTAGTTTGGGAGAGAACCAGACAATACACATTTGTATTGGCTTGTCAAAAAAATCATTCTACTCATTATAAGGAGAACTAAATTATACTTCAGTGATCTATATAAACATATTTGCATAATATTTAAGTGTAAAAACTAATTTTTTTTTGAAATAATTGAAACCACCTAATACCAACTACAAAAACCTAACATGAATTGACATAATTTCAAGAACTAAACGTGGTTCAAAGTTGATGTGCCCTAATTAGGAAAACCTAATGTGATATGCCATCTACTCAATTTACTTTTTAAACATGTTTAGTTTACATGGTGTTTATAATTTGTTTTAATTTAATTACACACATAATATTTATAATACCTAAGTATATTAGTGGCCACCCTTTTTATAAACCTAAACCAAAGGTTCACATTTCCACACTTGATTATTAATCTCAGTTAATATTAGTCCATACCTTTGAATATATATGATTATTCACATGGTCTCAAACATATCACAACTAATACCAAATGGATTGACCAAAAATATACAACTTCAATCACATTATATCTCAATATAATTAATAAAATCATCCATGCTATAATAGTTATTTATAATGTCCATTCCACCACTATACTTGGAAGATGGTCACAAGATATTAAAGATATAAATATAGTTCCACCATAAACCATAAACCATATCCACACACACACACACACACACACACACACACACACACACACACATATATAATTTTATAAAATGACCACATATCATCATAGATAATGCTTCCACATGGATGAGTCCATGTGGGAATATAGAGTCCATATATAATGTTCCAATCACATTGGGAGACTTTAGTGTCCACGTGGAACATGATAGGACTGATGATCTTTAGGGTCTATTAGATTCTTAAAGGCTATCTTTTCATCATTTCTCATGACTTAACAACCAATCAGATGTGGTGGACACATGATCCCTTTTTCCTCAAACATAACTCTAGATTCTTTTCTGTTATGGTCCTTTTAAATATATTAGAGCAATATGTATTCTATTTATATAAGGGTTGACAAATATTACATAGTATATTGTGTTAAAGGACCCCTTTGTCTAAAAATTTCCATGACCATAACACCATGGTAATGTGTTTCTAATGTTACTAATTAAAACTATACTATGACATGTCACCAATGGACCCCAAAAGTAAGGAGTCATAACATACATAGTAATAATAATGAGTGACTACATTATCATTGTACTTATCTATATTTACATGCCCTAATAAATGTATTTAAATATAATTATTATATATGAGAATATAAAAATGATAATATTGTAATATGATGGATATGCATATATAAATAGTATAAATATTATCATAATTATAAATAATTAATGTATTATAATATTTTATATAGATATAATTATTTATAATAATACAACATAACCAATTTCTCTATTCTCTATGAGGGGAACTCAAGTAGTGCATAACAAGTCCTATAAATGCATTTACATAATTTTGACAACCTTATATGACTTGGGACTTGATTTACCCTTAAGTGTGAAAACCTAATTTTATTTTTATTAATTGTTAAAATCTAAAACTGATTATGATAACCTAATGTGAATTGACCTAATTGTGAGAATTAAATGTGGTTGAGAATTCAATGTTCTCTAATTTCGATAACCTAATTTGATATTCCCTTCATCTCAAATCACTCTTTACATTTTAATTTTACATGGTGTTTAGGTTTTGTTTTAATTTAACTGGCCACACAAATAATATTTTTAAAGCCTAAATCTATTCATATCCACCCTTTTTATATACCTGAATCAAAGGCTCATATTTCTATGCTTGAATATGATTCTTAATTAATAATAATCTAGGTCTTTGATTATTAATTTTTTTTTCAAGTTGATATGGAACACAAATAATCTTTGTAAAACCTAACTCTATTTCATGGACACCCTTTTTATACAACTAAACCAAAGTTTCCCATTTCCACACTCAATTATTAATATCAATTAATATTAATATGTACCTTTGAATGTATTGATTATTCACATGGTATTAGCCACATCATAATTAATTCACAATGGAGTGGAAACTAGTATATAAGTTCATTTATGTTATATCTTAATATAATTAATAAACTCATTCATGGTATAATAGTTATTAATTTTTTCCATGTGACCATTTTGACTTAAAATATGGATTTTAGATCTTACATATATAAATATAGTTCCATAATTGACCACATCAGTATAGGTATAATTACACATAGTGGCCATAGATCATCATGCATAATGAATCCAGAAGACCGAGACCACATGGGAATATAGAGGTCACATGGAATATTGAAATTGTGTTAGGTGACTTTGATTGCCATATGGAACATGACAATAAATGTGACCTTTGGGATATATTGGATTTGTAATGGCTATGTAGTGATCATTTATGATGACTTAGTGTCCAATTTGATGTGGTGGAAGCATGATCATTTTACTTTGAATGAAATGTCAATTTCCTTTTTAAAATTTGTGATTATTTTTATGAGCCATAAATGATAAGTATTTTTTAATTTAATGATTCATCAATCTCACATAGTATACTATGTCAGAGATAATATTTGTCTAAACATTTGTATGGCCATAACACCATAATAAAAATTTACTAGTGTTAATCTTAAAAATTAATATTGTTGCACATCACTAACGAACCCCAAAGGTAAGGGGTTGCACAATACATATTAGTAACAACATGGTCATAGTATCATTTTGAATATTTATATTTATGTGGCCTAAAAAAAGTATCTTAGTATAATAATTATATATAATAATATACTAATGATATTAATGTATTATTATGTATATGTATGCATATATTATATAAATATTATTATAATTATAAATAAATGATTTATTACAATATTATATAATAATATTATATTTAAATATAATTAAAAGTAATAATAAATGATATTATTGTATTATGCATATTAAATATCAAATTATATACATACATACATACATACATACATACTATATATATATATATATATATATATATAGTATGTATGTATGCATGTATGTATATAATTTGATATTTAATATGCATAATACAATAATATCATATATTATTACTTTTAATTTATATATATATATATATATGATTGAAAATATAATTATGATAAATTATATATCAGAATGGTGTTATAAATACTATTCTCACTACTCATCAGAATAGATAGGTGTTCACACCCTCAAAATTATTTGCCTATATGTTAGTTTGTGGACCAATGTGTTCCTTTTAATCAAACCTTTCCTCAATAATATTTCCAACCATGCATCCATATGATAAAATAGAACCCTATTGTTGCTTTTAATACAAGTGATCATGATTTTTCAACTCTCAATCAATAGGTTGTTTATCCTTATGTTAATAATCAAGTGTATTTTTGTTCTTTTACTAATCAAATGCCATTTATTTTTGGAGGTTATACACAAACAATGCAAGGGATGACTTATGAGACTACTTTTTCAGGTTCACAACTTGCAGTCTATGGATGTAGAAATGGGTTGGAGACTAAAGCAACCATGTTGAGTCAAAATTTCCCATTCCAAATGAAAAACTAGTCCCTGAGAGTAGTGATGAGGATATTCTAATGATGAATAAATAACAGTCATATATAGTTAGCTCCTACATGAAGATTCAAGTAGAAAAGAGATATATGACTAAGAGGAAGAATCATACATTTCTTATAGTCATGCTAAAAATGAAAAAGAAGATTTGGAGTAGATAGATGAATAATATGTTGTTATGCATCTGAAATATGCATATCATATGTTGTTGCTTCTACATTTGACAAGATGGATCTACAATATCAGCAACATGGTGGTATAAAATTGACCCCCATCCCTCCATTATAAATTAAGGATTTGGAAGAGATTCAAGTGGTTTTCCTTCAATATGTAGACTTGAAATCTTTTAAATCATCTATAAAATGGGACTACATCACCCATGAAATTTTATAAATAGTAGACATAGTCAAGTTTAACATGATCATTCATGAATATTTTAGCTCAAATGAAGCAATAAATCCAATGAGAGTTGAATCTAGAAATTACCTAATCCAATGTAGCTCTCCACATACTTTAACCACTGATGATAAAACTAAAAGGTCCTTGACTTGGTAAGAAATAATTACACATCTCATGGATGATAAAAATGATAATATGGATATAACCAAAGTGCCCATATTAGTTGAAAAATAAACTAATAGTGGATTCACCACTAGGTTTTCACAAAAGGAAACATCTTTACCAATTTTTGTATACCAATTACTATGGTATGTATTGATGCCAACCCATATCCCTTGCCATTATTTAATATTTGGTAATAGGTATTTATTAAACTCTATCCTAAGTGTATGTTATTAATGGAATATAAGTAGATGGTTGAATTATATAACATAAATTTGGTTAACGTGCATGAAAATTTTTCTAATAAAATTATTTTTTATAGTTTTTTTCAATGAAAAGGGTGACATATATGCAATTTCGTGTCCTTCCATTAGTATGATTCCTACCAACCTTCTCAAAATACTAAACATGACTATGTTCTATTTCAAGTGTATAACTAGTGAGGAGGTCTTGTTTCTTGTCAAATGACATTTTTTCAAACCCTATTTCCAAGTTTGATATAGATTTAACTGATCTTGTAAATATTTTTATTTTGTTTTTTTTTAATTTCCCTTAGTTTATTTTATTGCTTTTTTATTTTTGTTGTTTAGTTTAGGTCCAGTTTATGTTTTTTTTTTTCTATTTTCCTTATAAGGACTATTCCCAACTATTTTATCTTGTGGTTCTACATTATTCAATGAAAGGTTATGAATTTAAAGAATGAAAGTAGGTATCATAAGTCACACTTTGTTTGAATATGACTCCTAATTTATTTTGTGACAATATATTATGTGATTGGGTTAGTCTTATAGGTTGAGACTAATGTATGGGTCTTAAGACTTTTTTTTATAGTAAGTTTAGGTAAAACCAAGTGGTTATTTAAGGTATCCTATTGAAACCAATCACAAATTTCACGTCTTAACATGTTTATAAATATACTTGGGTAACCCTACTCTGATGAATACTTAGGGTGAAAAATATATAGTTTTACCATTAATTTACCATGGTGATCCCCAACCCTAAACTGAGACATAAAAGAAATATAAAAGAAAAGAAAACTAATTTTAGAAAAACTTGGTCTTGTCTGATTGAGACAAGCTATATCTAGGTTATGGATGCTTCGATGGATGTAGATCAAGGGCTTGAATGGGACCAGAGATAACTTCATCGAGGTTATAGACACTTGGCTAGTAGTAGAGCAATGCCTAAGCAATTATTTTCAATGTAGGACTCACTATCCTAATGGTTGGAATTATAGAAATTAATCCTTGTAGGTCCTATGAAATGGTAAATTGAATCATTTTTCACAAACTAGGATAAGAAATATATCTAATTAGGTCACTTATTTGCTCCCATATTCTCCCTTTTTGGATTTTTTTGTGTTTCATAGATTGGGTTAATTATAAATTATGGGTTTTTTATGTATGTTTTGACACACATCCAACAATTATGAATGGGGTTTTTAATCCCTTACCTCTCATAAAATGAGGGATATACCAAAAATAAAATACCTCCCCAATGTCTAAATGTACTAGGTCTTGGTATGTTGGTCTTTAATTAGTTGGTTGATATGAACTATTTCATGTATGGGGCCTACTTTAATGATTATGAATAGAGGAATTAACTCTCACTAAGGTATTCAATAGAGGTCATGCTTCTAAGATTTATCTCCTTTCAAAATATGACTTTATCATTATTTTTTCATGCCACTAAGTGCAAAAATGTAATAATGATTATAAACCTTTTGATATAACTATAAATAAATTAAGATAAACCATTTAATTTGTATTTTTATATTCCTATATTAACCTAGTTATATATAAAGATCAAAACATTAAAGGTAAATAGATAAATCACCTACTATAAACATAAGTGAACCCATAATTATCTAAATAGATGAATCCCATAAGACTAATATTTAATTGATCCCGACTTAGCACAACTCCAACTAATTTTTGTGCAAGAGTCTAAGAAGGAGAGAAACTATAAGAAGGAAGGGCATCACTACCATAAAAATTCATAGAGAATGACCATACAGACTTAATATCATTCCATTTATCAAAATCTTCCTTTTGATAAACAATATCCTAAAATTTATACAATCCTCAAAGACTATGAAAATATCTATGTAATGATAAGGTAAAATAAAAAAGGAATAGATTATCCTAAAAAAGAAAGAAAATGTCTATTTATTTATTTATTTTTATAATACACAAAGAGCTAACCCTTATTATAACAAAAAAATTGATATTAAATAGGCACATACGCCTGAAGAGTTTGAAATGAAGTTTAAATTCAAATTCACCCACTCATGGGGGTAGTTTTAGCAATCATCAATATGGCATGCCCACTCATGGTATAATAGGGGTGAATCCCACTCTTTTGCATCATGAAAATATCAAGGACCATGCTAGACCACATCAAGAATGAATACCCATGGGGAATTTAGATAGATACATACCCATGTCTTATTTAGTTATATCCATTCCTCTTGATATTTTTGACATCAAGATAGGCTATTAAATTCAATCTAGAAATTTGATAGCTATGAAACAAGTATGTCATTTACTCTAACTATCCATTTCCATGCAATTTATCTTCCCTGTTCCTTCATTATATTGTTAGATAACTTTTATAGGTCCCACTTTGACACTTGTCATCCCATCTGTGTTAGCAGTCTTTAGATTTTACATTTACTTTTGTCATTCCATGGCCATGTGGCCTCTTCTTTCTCTCTTAGGACTTTTAATATTTTTCACAAGCAAATAGGCTATCAACTTTAGACTCACTCTTTGTTAGATATGTAGCCAACAAGTCCTTAGCTCTAATATATTTCCTACCACATGACTTTTCCTCCTTCCTCTATTACTTGATTGAAGCTTTAAGTTGATGTTAACTTTTCATTCTTTAATGAAGTGTTATTTTTCCATGTCATAATTTTTCTTACTTGGGCTCTGACAAACTACAAGGTCTATAGATACTGCCCTAGGGTTGTAGTGTAACAAGATCTCTCCACATAGTCTCATATTTCTCACCTACTTGTCTAGGGATATGACATCATCTTTAGGACTTTATGGACCACCCTAGGGATGCATAAAAATTATATTTCATGATGTATAATCATCTTGATCACCTAATTATGTGGAGGTTCAATTATCTATACAAACATCTATAAGATAGAAGAGTAATGTGATGATGGCATGTGGCATAAACTTGTTAACCTACTAGCCCAAATTCATTATACTAGTATGGACATATCTGAGATATAAAAGTAGTGGGATTATACCATGTGACATCATCTTAATGGTTTACTAGTTTGAAGTGTCACTAACATCATTACCCATCAAGAAACCTTGAATAAAATTGGCTAAATATTAAAATACTCTTAAACAATCTCAAGACCTGTGATGTCCCTTACTTAGGGCCTCTTTTTCTTCCTACAAAAGCTCTGATCAACTGGAATATCCCCTTCAAACAGGGAATATATAAACTCATAAAGCTCTGATCACAGATACAACTTGCAGAATAGATTCAAATAAGCATAAACAAATCACAGTATAATCTCTCAATAGCAAATCAAGATCTCATTACTTATTCTTCTGGATGATTACACATTTGAGTCTCTATTATACAAAATAAAGAATATTAAAATTTGGTCTTAAAAACCCTGACTTAGCAAAATCTGGCAGTGAAAATTGGATCTGGAAAGGTCTCGGCCTTTCTGTGTCGACACACAGATGCCATCATCAGTCGATCCCTCACCGACGTCGGTCTCTGTCGGTCAGCTTTCTGTCGACGTCGGTCTTTCATCGACCGATGTCGGTCACTGGAATCCCTCTGTCTGCCAAGGTCAGTTCCTAAGCAGCTCTGAACGGACCTGTACGGACGTGGTACGGCCACCAACCTATCTCTTCTTAACCCCTGATTGCTGAACAGCCTGATCTCACGAATATAGATTCTAACACAAGATCTATCTCTATATAACTTATTGGATCAAAACTAAATAAAGAAAATACCTGGAAAGCTCTGTGATAAACTTTTGTGTGAAGTTATCTCTCAACCCTAGAATTCTGTGATAACTTCTGGATGAAGCTATCTCTCAGATCTGTATCTCTGTGATAACTTCTGGATGAAGCTATCTCTCAATTTGGCAATAAATCAGCTGATATCTCACAGCCTCTAAATCACACACAATGAAGAGGGAACGTTCTCCACTGCAATAGAATCCTGGAACCCTTGGCTCAGTCTTCACAGAAGAATTTCTTCAAAATCAATATCAATAATCTATGCATACATGAACAATGGCCTCCATGAGAAACCCTTATACCCTCAAAAAGATATGCTTGCCCTAATTAGGTTTTCTTAAATTAGAATTAGGGTTTCTAATTAAAAATAGGCTAAATAATTAATATTTGATTAAATCAATCAAATATTAATATCTCCCTCAATACATGTCGGATCCTCGAACTGATCGAAGCTAGTGAATCAGGGAGTGATTCCGCACATGACCATACCAAAATAAAGGAGCTCTGTTGCATATCAAATATCCCTAAAAAGTAGGAGCTCATGCCAAATGTGTCTAAAATAACCTGAATAAAAATCAAATGTAGAAATTCTATGAATCAAAGTCAATCCAAGCTCCATTATGACCCTCTATCCATCCTATTAGCCTATGAAGGTCGTATAATAGGCCAATCATCAAATCTGTCAATGTCCATGAAAAAGGGGACATGACAATCCGCCCCTCCGAAAATTGCTTGTCCCCAAGCAATCTCAGAACAATGAACTACTCGATCCACCTGGATCCCAAGGAAAAAGTTGTGTAACATCCATCATGTCACCAATCAACCTATGTGAATAAATCATCAACAGCAACAACATCAACGGTATCAAAATCAACAACTGAAAAACTGCACTCGATACCCAAACAACTATCTGAAGATCAATTGTAGGTGCCAGTAGAAGAAACCACTCTGAGGGACTCAAGCCAACTAAAATATCAACCCTGTCAAAATTGAAGTCCCTATCTAATTGATACTCACACCCAACTGGACCATGTATATGACAATCATTGGTCCCTGAGTCACTGACACCAAAACTAATCTCTAAATGCAAAGGAAAATAAGGAGCATACCTCACCATATGATGCTGGTAAGAACCCCCAAACTCTGATACTAGCTCACTATTGCCAAACTAGGACTCAATGGATGGCTCCAATCTCAGCTCAACAAACATCACCTCAACATCCCTGTAAGGTAACATAGTAGAAAGGGTTCATAAAATCTCCTCACCCAATCTGCTAATAGCACTAGTACCACTGACAAGAACACCTTCTATCATCTTATGTGAGTCCAGACGAATGCCTGCACTATCCAGCAAATACTCCATGAATGGTTCAGTGCAGTAGAAATTATATGTGGAATCATCAACATACTCCCCCACACACCCCAACTGATCTCTCTGTAAAGGTGGCACAATCAACTGTACCACATTGTCATCCGTGTGAGAATAATCAAACTAGAAACTCGACTCCACTGGTATCTCAAGCTCATCAAAATCAGGTACATCCAAATCCTGAATATGTGTATCAGCCTCAACAACATGCTCATCAGCAACAACTACAGGAAGGTACTCATCACCAACCACCTCAATATACAAATGATCATCCACACTCTGTAAATCAATGCCAAAGCTCATATCAATAGACGGAGTATCAACAACTGTAGCATCACTGTCTAACTATTCCATATGGAGAGAAACAACCGGTGAAACTAAGTCCTCAAAACTGTCCACTATATTTTCCTGAGTGTCATCTACAATAATAAGATCCTGGGACTCTTTTACAATCTCTGTCATAACTGAGAGATCATCAACCCTCAGTGCACTAACATCTGAGCCCACCTGTACACTCTGAGTGCAAGCATCTAACTCATCCTCATCTTCACTATGTCCTATCTCATAATCATAATAATTATGGGACATGATGCTCTCTAGTCTAAGTGATCTGTAGTGCTTTCTCCTCAGCTTGACAAAATGATCAAAGGTCATCCTCTCTTGAACATGAGGAGGTAATAAGTCCCACTCATCATTCATTGTCATATACCGCGTGGGTTTGTTTTTGGATGTAGGATATGAAAGAATTTCCTTCATTATCATGTCCCCTTTTTCATGGACATTGATAGATTTGATGATTGGCCTATTATACGACCTTCGTAGGCTAATAGGATGGATAGAGGGTCATATTGGAGCTTGGCTTGACTTTGATTCACAGAATTTCTACATTTGGTTTTCATTCAAGTTATTTCAGACATTGGGCATGAGCTCTTACTTTTTACGGATATTTGATATGCAGTGGAGCACCTTTATTTTGATATGATTATGTGCAAAATCACTCCCTGATTCACTAGCTTCGATCGGTTCGTCGATCCGACATGTATTGAGGGAGATATTAATATTTGATTGATTTAATCAAATATTAATTATTTAGCCTATTTTTAATTAGAAACCCTAATTCTAATTTAAGAAACCCTAATTAGGGTAAGCATATCTTTTTGAGGGTATAAGGGTTTCTCATGGAGGCCATTGTAAAAAATTATGCTATTGATTATTGATATTGATTCTTGTTAAGAAATTATTCTGTGAAGACTGAGCCAAGGGTTCCAGTATTCCATTTGCAGTGGAGAACGTCAACTCTTCATTGTGCGCGATTCAGAAGCTGTGAAAGATCAACTGATCTATTGCCAAACTACATTGAAGAACGTCAACTCTTCAGTGTGAGCGATTCAGAGGTTGTGAAAGATCAACCGATCTATTGCCGAATTGGGAGATAACTTCATCCAAAAGCTATCACATGTACTTACAAGTTTGAGAGATAACTTCACACAGAAGCTATCATGAGGGTTTACAGGTATTTTCATTATTTGGGTTTTGATTCCAAAATTATACAGATATAGATCTTTTGTATTAGCCCATAATCCTACAGATCAGGATCAAGCATATAAGTTGAGCAATATCAGTGGCAGTACGACTTCCGTACAGATCTGTGAAAGTCCGTACGCATCTACAGAAAGTTTAGGTACCGACATCGGCGAACAGAGACTTACAGAGACCGACATCGGTCGACTCATCACCGATGTCAGCAAGGGGACCACTACAGGTCAACCGACGATGGCAGTATAACCGACGTCGGCGACTGTGTTTTTACACAGCAGGCCGAGACGTGCCAGATTCAGCCCAGTTTGTGAAATATACAGGAAATAAAGGCCGAACTTTCGATATTCTTTGTATATTTGACAGAGGATCTCTATTGTAAGCTTATGAGCAAATAAATAAGAAATTATACTGTGATTTATTCATCTATTTGGAGATATTTTTTAGAAATTCAGATAAGCAATTTGGAGCTTTGTTTTGATATTCGAAGGGATATTACAGTGGTATCAGAGCTATTATTGCTATATATCAGAGTTGTGTAGAGACAAAAAGGAGCCCCTAAGTAAGGGACATTACAGTGGTATCAAAGCTTTTGTGCAGATAAAGGAGCCCCTAAGTAAGGGACATTACAGTGGTATCAGAGCTTTGGTCTTTGGTATCATAGTTTTGTGTCTTTCATATATCTCTATTGGTAGGGGATATCACATTCATCCTCCTCTGGGTTTCATCCAACTGCTTCAAACTGTGTTCCAGCTTCTTCATATCATTGTCCCACTATTTCTGAGTATATGAAGGCATCATGATACTTTGTTGATTCAATCTACCCAAACTGCCCAACAGGATGGCAAGACATTAGCTCTGATGTGCCCAATAGGATGGCAGGAATTTAGCTCTGATACCACTGTGATGTCCCTTACTTAGGGCCTCTTTTTCTTCCTATAAAAGCTCTAATCAACTGGAATATCCCCTTCAAACAGGGAATATATAAACTCATAAAGCTCTGATCACAGATACAACTTGTAGAATAGATTCAAATAAGCATAAACAAATCACAGTAAAATCTCTCAATAACAAATCAAGATCTCATTACTTATTCTTCTGGATGATTACACATTTGAGTCTCTGTTATACAAAATAAAGAATATTAAAATCTGGTCTTAAAAACCCTGACTTAGCAAAATCTGGTAGTGAAAACTGGATCTGGAAAGGTCTCAGCCTTTCTATGTCGACACACAGACGCTGTCGTCAGTCGATCCCTTGCTGACGTCGGTCTCTGTCGGTCGGCTTTCTATCGATGTCGGTCTTCCATCGACTGATGTCGGTCACTGGAATCCCTCTGTCTACCAAGGTCGGTTCCTGATCAGCTCTGAACGGACCTGTACAGACGTGGTACGGCCGCCAACCTATCTCTTCTTAACCCCTAATTGCTGAATAGCCTGATCTCACGAATATAGATTCTAACACAAGATCTATCTCTATATAACTTATTGGATCAAAACTAAATAAAGAAAATACTTGGAAAGCTCTGTGATAAACTTTTGTGTGAAGTTATCTCTCAACCCTGGAATTCTGTGATAACTTCTGGATGAAGCTATCTCTCAGATCTGTATCTCTGTGATAACTTCTGGATGAAGCTATCTCTCAATTTGGCAATAAATCAGCTGATATCTCACAGCCTCTAAATCACACACAATGAAGAGGGAACATTCTCCACTGCAATAGAATCCTGGAACCCTTGGCTCAGTCTTCACAGATGAATTTCTTCAAAATCAATATCAATAATCTATGCATACATGAACAATGGCCTCCATGAGAAACCCTTATACCCTCAAAAAGATATGCTTGCCCTAATTAGGGTTTCTTAAATTAGAATTAGGGTTTCTAATTAAAAATAGGCTAAATAATTAATATTTGATTAAATCAATCAAATATTAATATCTCCCTCAATACATGTCAGATCCTCGAACCCATCGAAGCTAGTGAATTAGGGAGTGATTCCGCACATGACCATACCAAAATAAAGGAGCTCCGCTGCATATCAAATATCCCTAAAAAGTAGGATCTCATGCCAAATGTGTCCAAAATAACCTGAATAAAAATCAAATGTAGAAATTCTGTGAATCAAAGTCAATCCAAGCTCCATTATGACCATCTATCCATCCTATTAGCCTACGAAGGTCGTATAATAGGCCAATCATCAAATCTGTCAATGTCCATGAGAAAGGGGACATGACAAGACCATTGAGAGAATAACACATGACACTGAGGATGATTTTAAGGATTGGTTAAGTCTTATTGAGTGGAAAAGTAACATGGGAGTCTAGGCAAAGTTAAAGAATAAGCTAAGTGTCAAAACACTTTTTCAAATGGGTTGGAGCTGCCACATGGCATCAGGAAAGCTTTACAAAATTGACTAAGTCTTTTGAAGAAGTAAAAACATGACACATGGTTTTGAGTAAATTTTGGGAAATTGGATAAGTGTTGAATGTATTTTTAAGACCTAAAAATGTGCCACATGGATATGGGAAACTTTTTTGAAATTGACTTTCTCAAAAGGCTTTTTAGATAGATTTTAGTCATCAAGAGTCATGGAAAGATGCCATATTGAATTAAAAAAGAGTCAATATTTAATTTAAGTACTTATTGGTAAATATAAAGAAGCCTAAATAACAATCTAAATTTAAAAAATAATGACTAAGGAATTAAAATAAAAAGTTTTAAGGAAAAATCCAAAAAACTACTAAGTATAAAAGGAAGAAATGCATAGAGGTAACCATTTTGCATGATTTGAAAGTCAATTTAATCCTTTTATATGAAAGTGACTAAGTTAAAATGTAAATATTTATCCATTTTGACATAAAAGGAAGAAGAAATGGACTAAATTTCTCAAGAAAAAATCCATAAAAAATCTTAAACTATTACATAATTTGCACAAATCCAAGGTGAAATAGTCTAAAAGGAAACTATAAAATGTGTTTCAAAAAATAATTAAACTAGTAGACTAAGACTTAGTATACTTACATAAGTTTAGTTATTAAAATTAAAGTATCCCAAGATGTGAATTTACATGCCAAGTTTTTGTATAATGGAAAATTAATTTTTTAGGCTTGGCTAAAACAATGAATGACATCCACATTTTACATCTTTATATCTAGCAGAACAAGCATCTCAGAAGGAAAATTTTAAAAAACAACCACCATGAACTCTTTAAAGGTATAAAAATAGACTCTAAAGCAAAAATAGGGTCCCCACTTTTAGTTTTAAAATGGGTCATGTTGTGCAAGCAACAACAAATGGTCAATCCTACTGGTAAATACTCTTGAGTATTTTGATAATCTAAAATTTATGATTTCACAAGAATAAAAACCATTAGATACAAGTCATCACCTAGAACAAACTATAATTTAAAGGCACTAAAGTATATAAGAATGAGTGACATACTAAGCTATAATCTTACAAAAACCATCTTTGTGTGGTTAGGTGATTTATTAATTTTCTTTGCATTCACACATAGTAATTCAAATTTGCATAAGGTCAGAACTACTAAAGGAAAATATTTTACAATTTAGCTTAAGGGGAAGTGGATTGGGAATTTTTCTACTTATATATAGGAATTTATATCCCTGACAGAGATACCTCTAGTCCCTTTCAGAGGCCTTGCTCCACTACCAACTAGGCTAGAAAGCTTGCGGTGGAGGCTACCAAGATCACCTTTCGAGGAGAATTTAATATTTTACATTTTAGTTAAATTATTTTGAAATGATCTTTTTTAATTCATCCATAGAGGGATAGGGGTCAAGCCATAGGTAGAAATAAATTAGAAAGTTCATGATGGCTTAATACAAACTATAATTTAAGCAATGCTACATTTTTCTTCTAATATTTTTTTAAGTGCTTTAGATGGATTGAAACAAGAAAATATTTTTTCTAAATTCACAAGTTATGTTATGAATCATTGACCTTAAGAATTTAGGAAATGATCCAAATAACAACAATAGTTTACACTAGTGATTTGATTAAAATTTATATTAGGTTCTTTGAGTGTCATCCATGTTAATTGTGAAATATCTATTCACATCATTCCTTTGATCAACAAGGGGAACATAATAAAAAAATAGTTAGGACAAGCACAATAATGAAAATATAAAATAAACAAAAGTAAACCTAAGATAATAAATAAGGGGTAGGAAATAAAAATTATATATATATATATATATATATATATATATATATATATATAGGGGATTCCAAGCCACTCAATCCTAGAAGTAATGCTTGAGAAATTGTCCATTGATAGGTAATGAGACATCATTACCAGTAAAACACCTTAGGTGGAATGTATTCTCATTTATAATTTTATAAATTTGGTAGGGACTGAGCCATAATACAAAAAATTTTACATGTCCCTTTTTTTGTGAGCCCTATCTAGTAAGCAAACCAAATTAGAGATCCAAAAGGCCTTCACTTTAGCCCTTTTATCAAACCAACATTTGACTACCTCTTGATGTCTATTGAAATGTAGTAAGCTTAAATCTCTTTTTTCTTGTAACTTCATGAGGTTTAAGAGGTCGGTTTCTATTGGATCATTAGTTTCCAAGTACTCTTTAGTGAACAACAAGGTAGGGATATTCAAAATGGTTAGGAAGAAGGATATTAGTCGTACACTAGGTGATAAGGGAGGTCCCTAAAAAAGACTTGATCCTATTTTTATCAAACTATAAAGTAAATTTAATCATAGTATTCCAATCCCTTTGGTTTCTTCCTAGGAGTTTCTTAATTATATTCAAAAAAATCTTATTTGTTATTTTAAAGAACCCATTACCTTGTGGATAATTATTTGAAGAAAACTTAAGAGCTATATGATAATCATACACCCATTCAAATAACTACAGGAAGGAAAACATATGGACATTATTGCATACCAGTGTGGTGGGCATACCAAAACTTGTAGTAACATGTTCCTCCAAGAATTGAATGACTATGTTTATGGTGTGATTTCAAAATGGTTAGGATTTAGTCTAGTGAGTGCAATAATCTATCATTATAAGGATGAATTTATGGCCAATAGGAAAATTGGTATTGATTGTCCCCATAAAGTCTAATCCCCACTTATAAAAAATATAAGCCTCAATGACCAAAAATAGTATCATAGCTAGGGTGTGTTCCTAGGATGCAATGACTTAAAAGGTGTGGTAATTCCTTACTACTTCCACTTTATTCAGGCATCTCAAGTATACGCTTTCATGATTTATCCTATAGGGAGAACCTAATTTAACCATGAAATGACTACTTATTAGGCATATCTTCTTACATTGTGTGGGTTTTAGGTGCTTTTGACACTCATTATTCAATAGATATCTAACTATATCCATGTACCAATCATTATTTATGATGTCATGCATTGAGTACTATTGAAAAATGATTTATGGATATAAATAGATGATGGATTTGTAGAATTATTTCACTTAAAAAATATTCATTGATTATAGATATAGGTCAAACTCTTCAATCATGGTCATCCATTTACCGCTCTTTTCTCCCAATTAATTCTACATTAGTAAGGCCTTCATGGCAAAATTAGGTACCATAGCAAATACCTTAATGTATAGAATGTAATGCCTACACTTTTTAATAACCTTGATCAAATTGAAGGATCATTTATCAAGTGTGGAATATTTGAGTTCAACATTATTGAGTGGGATGCTCATAAAATACACCTACCTTTCATCTCTCAAATCCTTATTCTATGTTATCACAACAACCATATAATGTTTTGAGGCAAATGACTAAATGTAGAAAGGTTCTGTGTAGTCTAGGTTGATGACTATGGGAGTGTTTAAAATGGTGGCCTTGATTTGGTCAAATGACATATTCACTTTAGTAGTCTAACTAACCTTGGCATCATTCTTCAACATGTTATTAAGTGGTTTGATTTTCTCAACAAAACGTAAGATAAATTTTCTTACAAATCAATATATATATTGATTTGTAAGAGAAATTATTCCCCTCTTAGACATAATATGTCCCAACAATATTACCTTTATTTACCCTAAATATACACTTCAAGGGTTTTAATGAAATCCCATGGTCTCTACATATCTATATCACTTTCTTCACGTATTTTATATGATATGATCTCTTTTTGAAAAAGACTATAAGATCATCTATATATACAACTATGTACTTTCCAATTAATTCTTTGAATGAAATATTCATATCCATCTAAAATGTGGTACCTACTTTAGTCAAGCCAAAAGGCATTCTTTTATATGCATAGGAACCTCACTTAGTAGTGAAATATGTCTTTATTCTATCTTCATAATAAACTACCAATTGATTGTCTCTCGAATACCAATCAAGGAAGGACATCATTTGGGCACCATTTACAATATGCAACACTTAATATAATGAAAGAAAGAGGTAGTTATCATTTTATAAAGATTTTTGGAGGTTATATAAATTGACACATAATCTGATCTACCCATTCTTTTTACTCACTAGTATTAGGTTCACAACCCACATAGAATGTCTCACCAAGAAGATGATCCTTACTACCAACAATTTTTGTACTTGTTTAAAAATTAGGGGCTCTAGTAGTGGATTTATATGCGTTTATATTTACTTAAATGGATCAAATCTAAGCCTAAGAGGAATAGTGTGTGTCAAAATGGAAGTGGTGAAGACCTTAAAATCTTAAAAAATCCTTACAATTTCATCCCTAAATTCTTTTGAGGGTTTGTATGAAATTTCATTTCTCTCCCAAGGTATAAGTGGTTCCTAAAAGCATGTTCTTTAATTCATTCTCACCACCTAGTTTATACTCCTCATGTCACATACCTTTGATAGGGGTGAACTCCTTCTCATTCTCTTGATAGTCCATATTGAATAATTGTTCAAGTGAGATCATTATGATGGGTTTGTTATTTGTCTTTAGGTTCATCATCTTATCCTCATCTAATTCAAATTCTTCTCAACCATCCTCATCAATGCCTTTATCTATGAACACGTTATCTAATACAAAGGTCATGTATGGGTTCCCTCCTTACTATCCTGATTATCATCAGGAGTAGGCATGATCTCCATATTATACACCTCCTTTTGGAATATGTTTGAGGTAGATATGAATTATACATAGTTGGTTTCTATGTGTTTGTTGTATTATGTAATTTACACCAAGTGTTTAAGGATAGGTCCATGAAATTCATGGAGTAGGGATCATTATTTTTCTACTTGCCATCATCTAGAGGATTGTGCATGTTTCCATTATTATGTTGAGAATTACATTATCTATTGGGTCTTTATAAATTGAAATTTCTACTTTGAGACTAGGTATTATCATTTTGATTGGAATTCTGAGGCCCCTACCTATGTAGGTTGGTCATATCATTATATAGGTTTCGAAAAAACTATTTTAGATTTCTCATTTTATAATATTTGTTATAATTAGGTTGGATGGACACTTGAAGTTGTAGGCTAGTTGTAGGTTCATGGGTTTGAGCATTAATAACATGGACTTGGGGATTCAAGTAGGATGGAAGTACCTATTGAGTGCTACCAAAAATGACATACCCATGTGTGATAGGTGCAATATTAATTTTGTTATATGTCATTAATAGTAATTGCTAGTTTTTTTACTATGAAACCACATGATTGGGAGGTATGTAAGGTAGACCGTTAGGTTGATAGTTTATTAGACTTAGATTATAAATTAGGCTAGGACTTGTATACAAGGCTCCTATGATTGGATTCATCATAGGTGTATGTTTTTTCAAGGTTTTATTAATCATGGGTATATATTTATATACACTTGGTTAACCTAATGATGGAAAATGGCCAAGTCCATAGCCTTATGTCACCATTTATTGATTTATGTTAACAACTTTGTTATATGCTAAAGATAGTGATGTCATATCTGTTGGGGTTATCCTAATAAACATAAAATCCATCAAATATAGATCCCTAAGGTAGGTTTGTATGGTATCTCCTTTAGTTTGAGAGAAAGGGTATTTTAGATGCTATTAAATCATATAGAATCAAGTGTTAGACATGCTCATAGCCTCATTTTGTTCTCTCCTGGTAGCTACAAATTGATGATATAAGACTACAGGGTCAATGGGGAGTCTAGAGTGGTTTAAAAAAATTATAACTCAACCTAGGTAGTAATACACCCCATGAGTAACCCAATATACCAAGCATACATTACTTCCACTAAGAAGTAGGGAAATAGATTGCAGGTAACATCCTCATGTTAGAATTGGGTTCAAATTAAGGAATATTTGAAGGCTTGGATGTGTTCTTTGGTTGTTTAGACACCTCCTACTAATAAATTACAATAGAACTTATCTATATTTTTGGGAAAATTATGAGCCATTTCTAGGATATCCATAAGACAATAGCCTCCATGTCCAAACTAGGTCATGTTGGCCATTGGTAAAGGATGGGGGATTAAAAATGGATTAACAAAAGGGGTAGCTATAGTTGTTGGTAAACTTCCTTTTGACTAGATGGGTTTGAATTTTCCTTTCCCTCTGTTAGCTCTTGGTTTTGGTATTCTATGGTTAGGGAATCTTAAAATATTCAAGTTATCCCCATCATATTTTGATCAGGTACTAATCCTTCTAACCTCCATATTAAGAGAAAATTTAGCTTAGTGAGATAGAAGGGTTCTAAAATTTTTAGCTCAAGTTTTAAACCAGTGAATTAAAATCATTGTTTAGGCCATCCTTCTAGCATCAAAACATGTTGATGTGTGTTTTGACATGAATCCAATAATTAGGAATGGGGATGTTAATTAGATGCCTCTCCTTAAAATAGGGATATCCTTTAAAGAAAGTACCTCCCTAATGTCTAAAAGTACTTTTTATTGGTATGTTGTTCTTCATTTAGTTGTTTGATGTGAACTAATCTATGTAAGGAGCCTACTTTAATAATATGAAATATAATAGTTAAATGTGACTAAGGTATTAAATAGAGGTCATGCTTCCAATATTTATCTCCTTTCACATTCATACTTCCTTCAATAGTTTATCATTCCACTAAGTTCAATAATTTAAGAATTATGATAAACCTTTTGATATAATTATAAAGAAATCAAGATAAAATATCAAATTAAATTGATATATTCTTATATTAACTTGGTTATAAAGAAAGAGATAAATATTAAATTTAAATAGATAAATTGCCTATTTTAAACATACGTGAATCCATAATTATATGACTGAATGAATCCCATAAGAACAATCTTTAGTTGAGCTAGACTTAGCACAACTCCAACTAAAGATGTTGAAAGAGTATAAGAGGGAGAATAACTATAAGGAATAAGGGCATCACTACCATAGAAATGTACATAGAATGACCATGTATAATCAATATTATTTCATTTATCATAATATTCCTTTTGATTATAAATATCTTGAAATTCATATAATCATCAAATACTAGGAAAATACCTATGTAATGACAAGCTAAAATAACAAAATGGAAGATATTATCATAAGAAATCAAGAAAATGTCTAGTTATGTATGTCTTCCTTTACAATCCACAATGATCTATCCCTTATTATGGCATAATATTTGATATTAAATAGGCATGTATGCCTAAGGATTTTCAAATGAAATAAAAAATTCAAATTCACCCACTAAGGGGGGTAGTTGAAGAAATCATCAATGTGGCATGCCCACTCATAATCCATTGAGGGCAAATCCCACTCTGCTACAACATGAAAATATTAGGGACCACGTTAGACCACATAATTAATGAATTCCAATAAGGAATTCATTTGAGATTCCATTGGGATAGCCAGTTTCCCCTTTCCTATGTTACTAAATCCACATCTCTTTATAGTTTTTACATCCAAATAAGCCATCAAATTCAAGCTAGTGATTTGTTGATTATGTAGCATGTCTATAATTTTATCTAACTAGATATTACCATATGTATTCTCCTTCTTATTTCTTAATTACATTATTATATTACTTCTACATGTCCCACTTTGACATTTGGAAAATTATCCAGGGCCATTTCTAATAATTTTGACTTATTACTAGTCCAAATCCAAACAAAACTTTTATAAAAACATTTAAAAGATTTAAAAAAATTATAATTCTAAATTATCTCCAATAAAATATGGGTAGTAGATCTAAATTATTACCATAATCCTATTCTTTTTAATTTTAAATTTATGAAAATTATCTTTTTTTTAATGTTCTCTCTAATCTAGTTTTCAGGCCATAAGTCCATATTGTCTAAAATGGTCCTTCATTTTCATCAGTGGGATTTAATTTTGTAATTCTATGGTGACATGGATTTTTCCCTCTCTCTCAGTCCTTTTGATAGTTTTTATGAGTAAACAATCCATCAAATTTAGACTCATGCTTTGTTGGCTATGCAACCAATGTGTCCTTAGCTTTGAAGGGTCTCCTACCATATGGCTTCTCCTTGATCCTTCATTGATTAGTTGAATATTTAAGTACATTCTTACTATTCATTTTTTGATGAATTTGTATTTTACCACACGTCACAATCTTGCTTTCCCATGTTTTGACAAACTACAAGGTCTAAACGAACAATCTCAAAGTTATAGTATAATGATATATTGCCATGTGGTGTCATCTTGCTCACCTACTTATTTGGTACTTTGACATAATCATTAGAGATATATAAAATAACTAAAGGTTATAGATTAGTGGTATTTTGTGATGTGGCATCATATTTCTCAACCATTTTCCTAGAGGCTTTGTGTTCTATATGAGCATCTTCAAGATAGTGAAGTAGTAGGACGATGCCATATGGTATCATCTCACTAACCCACTAACCTAGAGACATTTAAATAGCATGGGATAGTTGAGTAATGACATTATGCCACATAGTATCATCTCATTAGATCACTATCCTAGATCATTACTGACATCAATGCCCCACTAGGCAACCTTAAATAAAATTAACTAACTCTTATAAGACTTTTGAATAGGTTTGGTACCACTAGGAGATTGACACATGGCACCAAGAAAAATTTCCAAGATTGAATAATTTTATCTTAGAAAAAAAGTGACACATGGATCTAGGTAAAGTTAAATAATCGATTAAGTGTTGAAACACTTTTTAAAATGGGTTGGAGTTGTTAAGAGTTCAGCACATGGTGTTGGGAAAGCTTTGTATAATATTCTAAGTATTTTACATAATTAGAAATGTTCCACATGGTTTCAAGAAACTTTTTTGAAATTGGATAAGTGCTGAAAATATTTTGAATATGTGAAAAGGAACCACATATATCTTAGAAACTTGTGTGAAATTGACTAAGTCCCAAAAGACTTCTTGGATAGATTTGAGTCATTGAGAGCCATGATAAGTTGCCATGTTGAATAACAAAAGAGTCATGATTTACTTTAAGTAGATGTAGGTAAAAATAAATAAGCCCAGTCAATAATCCAAATTTAAAAAAATAATCGATAAGGAATTCAAATAAAAATAGCTAAGGCAAATGGTAAAAAGTGACTAAATATAAAAGAAATCAATGCATATGCTTAGCCATTTTTCTCAATTTGAAAATTAGTTTAATCCATGTATATGAAAGCAACTAAGTTAAAAATTAAACCTTATAAATATTTAGAATTTTTAAATTAAAAAAATGCATAAATTGATTGAATTAATTAGAAAAGAAGCAATAAAAATTCTAAAATAGTTAGATAATTTGCACAAATCCAAGCCAAAATAGCCTGAAAAGAATCTGTAAAATGTGTTTCAAAACACAAGTAAACCAATATAATAGGACTTAGTAGACTTATGTAAATTTAGCTATTAAAATTAAAGAATCCCAAGATAAGAACCTATTTTCCAAGTCTTTTTATAATGCAAAATTTATTTTGTAGGCTTGGCTAAAATAATGAAGCACATCCACATTTTACATCATCACATCTAGCATAACATGCATCTAAAAAGGCTGGTATAATTAATTCCTATAAAGTATAAGACTATACTCCAAAGTGAAAATAGGGTCCACATTTTTAGTATAAAAATGGGGCATGTTTTGTAAACAATAACAAGTTCTCTGATTCTCTTTTTTATTCAAAATACTCAGGATTATTTTCTAGAAAAGTCACCATTTTTTGTTGCTTGTAAAACATACCTTAATTTCATCATTAAAATCATGGAACCTATTTTTATTTGGATTCTTTTATTCTATTATAGTTAGGTTTGGGTCTCTTTTTATTCATGGTCTAATTGGGAACATTTTTGACAAGTTGTAGGTTTCATAATGTATTGGCTTTGCTCTTTGAACTTGGTATGTACTTAAAGTGTCCATTATATGCTTTTAGTATAGAATATATATGGTAATTAGATATGTATTGGAAATTAAGTATATATTCATATAAATTTTGAACTTTTTTATATCTAATAAGTCTTAGTCTGTTTTACCTCATGTTTTGAACAACATTAAAGTTTTCATTTTCAAACCATTCCGTGTGAGATTTATATAGTTTATATAACTATTTTAGAGTGTTTTAATTATTTTCATAAAAAATTTAGGGTATTTTTTTTAGTATTTCAAGGCTAATTGTCTAGATATTTGTGTGTTTATATGCTTTGATTTAGTCTCTTTACCAAAATTGGACTAATTTTGGCTTTAAGTTAGGTAAAATAGTGTTTTTTTGTGGGTTTATTTCTTTAATATTTCTTCTAAACATAGCCATTTTATTTCAAAATCATGTTTATAAGCCTAAAATATCTTTTATTTCTTGAAATCCAATAGTCATCTAAGCTTCTTCTCAAGTCCAAAGAAAGTGAGGAGTTACCACGTTCCACTTACTCACTTGATCGAGCCTCTTTTGACTTAGTAATTTTTGCCTTCATTTCATTAGATGTCTGAGATCATGTTGCATGGCATGATCCTATTTATCCAAACCATTAAGGTGGTCTCTATGTTTGTAAGTCTATCGTTAGGACCTAAATGAATGATATTTGGACACCTATCAAGATATCATTTCATGAAGAGTATACAAGTCATCAGCCCAAGGAAACATTAAAGCATGCCCTCAATGATTGAATGGATATTATGTGGCATCAATTACCAAATGGATAAATCACTATCATCCATGTAATAATTTAAACTAATTGAATTTGATGGTCAATTATCCTATCAATACTATCATGGAACTAGAATTTTTTCCCCTTTAAACCTAACTATTTGAATCTACTTAAATCTTTTGATTCTGAGTCTAATTAATCACTTAAGAGGAATATACTTTTTTATATTTTTATTCTTTTTTGTCTAAAAAAACTTATTCATTCATATTATTAAATATATTAATTATGTATTTGGTGAAAATACCCTTCTCAATTTTTGATTTTATAGGATTTTTGACCCCTCTTTTTAGTCATTTTATACTTAGTTGATTTTCATAGAATTCAAGTCTAATGGATAGTCTGTTTATTTAAATACTAACGTCTAGTTTTTCTATCCACAACTACAAATTAATTGAGATTATGACACATGTTAATATTATGGGTATTTGTAACATTTTATAAATAGATCCCATCCTTCAACCTTCTAGGTGCCCAGGATCATGCCATGTGGCATGATCTTGCTTCTGCAGGCCCTTGGGATGATCAAAACATAGTAAGAATTGGACCTTCTAGGTGAATGGGATGATTCCATGTGGCATCATCACACTTATTTTCACCTCTAGATCAAGAAAAAATAGTATGACACATCATAAACCAACTAAGTTCCAAAGATGATGCGACATGGCATAATCTTATGGTTTAAAGGTATTTGGGATGTTGAAAGAATGATTGAGGACCTAAAGAGCTTTGGGTAAGCAAGATATTTCCACTTTTCAAGATATAAATACACCATAGTATAAAAATAATTCAACACCTTGGGACCCTCAACATCCTATGAGTTAAAAAGAGGTTGACACATAACAAGACCTTAACATATCAAGGGTACACTAGTTTTACTAAAATAGAGAAAGAGGACATGTAGAGTGAAATTTTTAAAGAAGATATGTGGGCATCCAAAAATAGATTCATAATTTTAATTTGACACCATTTTTACCCATTTAGGCCATCAAGATCTATACATTCGATTATGAGTCTAATAAGATCTAATTAATCATTAAATATATTTTCACCTAGTGTAGAAGGATTATGTAAATATATTCCAAGATAAATTAGATAATGAAATAAGTCAATTAATGGTGTGCACATCAAGATCAAGGAATCTAAAATCACAAAAGGATAAAGAATGTTTACACATAGTCAATTTTGAAGAGGAGTGTTCATAACTAAAAGAGAAAAACTTGTGCACCTGTATATAATATAGTAATAATCCATCAAAAGGAGTGGAATCCAACTTGAACCGATGTCATTTGAAATTATGCATCATTATAATATTTTAATGTGACTAATACTTATATAAAAGGGTCCATTCATCAACAAATCTATTATCATGAAGATGATCACACATTAAATTTGTTCCTTAGCTTATGCCTCTTAGTTAATTCTTGTAACCACTTGGTGGGTTGGTAAAACATTAAATATTTTTAATCACATGATGGGTAAATGAAGCTATTGAAAATATATATAAGGAAATCCATGAGAAAAAGTTAAGGGTTGGTTGATTAGTGTTAGAATATACTATATTACCAGACATTATTATTATTATTTCTTTTTTTATTAGTTATATTTTATTGGAGGAAATGTTGTTATGAATAATTTTCTATAATTCCCCTAATTAAGGTGGATCCAGACACTATTTTTAAATAAGATATATATTAATTAAAAATTTGTGAATATTATTGTTCAATATCTATGAATGTATATGGTGATTTTGTCTATATTTATTCATAGTTGAATACCCTAGACTCTTTCACCATATTTCTCCATGGTTGTTTATATACTAGCCATGAAATAGATTGGTTTCATGGAGTTCATCTAAGTCAAATGAATTAGAATTATTATATCTACAAAATAGGATTATATATTTTTATTTACACTCACATTTTAATCATTTTTATACATCTTTTAGAGTAGGGAGAATATATCTTAAGTTATAATCCATGTTTACAAGATTTATATTAATTGTAAATCTGATCATTATTGTTAATACATTGTTGAATCTATGTATGCAATGAACTTTTTTTAAATCGGTTATATCTTCTTGAAAAAATAATTTTTATTGATTGTATGAGAAAAATAATCCATGGGACCATACTTCTCATTTATCTAAGTTTATTCAAAAAAGACTCCTTGAAATCAAACAACTTTACACTAACCATTGAGTTATCCTACAATCTAGAACTTGGTAGACATAAACCTTAGGATATTTTGTCTCCTTTCATGAGAGGATTTATCATAAAAAATTTAACCCTTGAGGAGGTTTTTCAAGCCTCATCAATTAAGTGATAACACAAAGACACATATAGGCTTTAGGTGTCCTAATCAGTGAGTTGAATCTATAGATAGGGCTAGCTCTGCTGATGTTATCACCCTGAGCTACTATTAGACCTATTGTTGGCAAAGGAAAAAGTTAAGAGAGTTGAAAGTAAAATAAACTAGGGAGATGAGGAAACAAATTAACACCATCCACTTTACTATCATGTACTAAGAACATGAATTAGGCCTAAATATGATCACTCTACTCAATAAGGACATTCGAGCATAAGTATTTCAACATGGAGGTCATAGATAATATATTGAATGAGAGGGATAATTAAAAGGTTTAATAAAGACAAAAATGAATGAAATCCATTTCCAAACTATGCAAATATATCTAAGACTCACCATGTGACCTGAAATAATGTAATCCATTTGTAAAGAGATAAGAGAAGACAAATGAGAGAGAGTGAAATCACTACTACTAGTGTTCATCAACAATCACAAAAGTATAATTTTTGAAATCATTTGATAAGGTGATAATTATATTTAATAAAAATTTAAAGTCATAGTAAAAGTGTTCGGTTTAGAAGTGATTCACCATACTAAGCCAAAGGATCCATAACAAGTCATTCAAGTATGCATATATAGGGGAGAGAGAGAGAGAGAGAGAGAGAGAGAGAGAGAGAGAGAGAGAGAGAGAGAGAGAGAGAGAGAGAGGCAGAGGCATAGGAAAATCAATGACAAGTTTTATCTCATGAGAAAACAAGTTGTAATCGATAAAATTATTAAATATCAGTATTAATAACTCATTCAACATGTTTTTACTTGATTTTATATTCTCACTAATTAAGGGTGGTGTGGAATGACCCTTCACCTTCTATGATGACTCATCAGCCTTACTTAAAACTACCTATTCTTGGTCAAGGAGGAGTAATAAGTATTTATTCTCCCATGTATCATCCTTGATCATTATTTTTCATCTCTCCAACACCATCCTAGTCTAATTCCATGATATTTTCATCTTGGGATGGATTGAGAACTGAGTTTCACACTTGTTCATGCTATCAAAAACCTACAATTCAACCCTCTTGGTACAAGATTTATCACCTTTCTTATTTGAGGCCTAATTGACCCTTTGAATCCTATACTATTATTATTAATACCTACAAAAAAAATTTTGAAGTGATAAAATATCTTTATATTTTCTTAATAATAATCTACAAATGGTTAAGAATACCTATAAAGCTCAAAACTCTACAAACTGACTCCAAAAGGTAGTTTTTAGGCCATATGTTTGTACATTTCCTCCCACATGTGCCAATTAGTTTATTAATTCAAGTTATATTAGGTGTGAAAAGGTAATTCTAGTTTTTATATTATCATGTAATGGAATTTTAAGTTATTATAGTTAATTATATCTCAAATGACCTCTTAAAGGGTTTAGAGAGGGTTTAAATAGGCCTATCATCTTAACGATGTTCATAAAGGTGAGGGCCCTAATACCTGATCTAATGCCATAAGTTTTTAAAACATATGGGTCCCCTCCTTTTATAATATCTTTAGGTCCCATTAAAATCCTCTTAGAATTTACATGCAAAGTTTTAAGTCTTCTCAAGCTCCTCTTAAGGTAAAATAATGGTTTGGAATACACATTTTTATTAATGATTGTTGATAGCATGTACGATATTTGAGGGATAACCAAAATTTAAATATTTGAGTATGATAGTCTCTAAAATAACTCCAATATCCAATCTTTCCCATTCATATTATCCATGAAGTTTTGAGCCTAGAAAAATAGCCTCTTAGGTTTACAAGATTGTGTATATGACCAAGAAAGAGAGTTGTTTGGACTGAAACCTTCAAAGTACATTATATTGTTTGTAAATTCCTATAATATGTTTGGAATAGTCTAAACCATGTTTCTCCATGACCTCCAATATGTATTTACCCTATAATTTTTTTAAAAATTGATTTATATACTTTGAGGGTTTGCAATCAATTAGACCAATATGACCCTAGTGGCTTTGTTTAGGGTATTTCCATTCCATATAGGTATTCCAATAATTATATACATCTTCATCATGATAACTAACCTTATTCACAATATTATAAACTCCAGTTTCAATATAATACTTCATATTGTTCACACACTTTTGAATGCATACTTTAAACTTTCTATTAGGCATGTAGGTCCATGGTTTAGGTTTCTTGAGTAGTAAACACTCACAATGAATTTTATCATTATTTCATAATTATAATAGAGATTTAAAACCTTATACCATATCTAAAATTTTCATCAAACTTTATAACCCTCAAAATCCTCTCAGAATGCATATTATCTTCAACTTAAACAGGCATGTAGGTGCCTATATACTACATGGTTATAGGTTTAGAGATTTATTCTCTTCTCATTGGTAGTTTTGTGATTTTAATTAATACTAGAGGTTGGATCAATATTTTATTTAATTCCATATAGCTTTATATTCTTATTACCTCCATCACAAGTAGGTGTCTTTCCCATTTTTTTCTTGGTAGGCCTGTATGTTTACATTAGACCTCCAGATTGTAATCTATCAAATGGAGTCATCTAAGTCAATAAAGTCTTCATGATGTGCCTATAATGGGATGAAACTATATACACTTTTTTTTTAACCCATAAAACCTCTCAATCCCTCAAACACCAACACAAACATGATTCTTTTACTCTTCATCTACTAACATGCCTATAAGTCTTTGTTGGCCTAAAGTTTTCTCCTATTTTGGATCTATCATTATTGATTGTACCTAGTAAATATGGCCACTATGAACATATATTCCCTTACCTCATGACTTATTTCATGCTCCTCAAACCTATTATTAAGGTCAAAACTCTCTCTAATCATTCAAAATACTTCTCAAACACATATATCTACTTATGCATCCCTATTTAATCTTACTAACTAGATGGGCTCTAGATTATGATCATTTTTATTATGATTTGATATACTCAATTATAAAAATATTCTAAATTGGATGGTTGAAGTGTTTCAAAAATCTACCTAGATGTGATAAACTCTCAATATGATCACAAGGCCTTCAAACAAGAGTCGAACCTTTGTACCCTACATGTATGTTGACATAGTCATACTTAGAATGTATAATCATGATATTTTCTCACATTTTTTTTGATAACTTTATGTGTTTAAACATATTATGATAAAATTGTTTATTATCTCCTTTAAGCATTATAAGCCCTGATATCACTCAGGTTCTTCTTGCACATTGATCTGAGTGGAATGCTTGTGGAAGACTATAGGTCACCAACATGTTGTGAAGTTTTTGGGTCCATAAAGGAATGAATAAATATTAAATTAACTTGATCATTATATTTTATGTAAATATGATGTTATATCCTTGATCATGTGTCTTTATCTACTTGAATCCTTGAAACATCAAAACCCCATTATCACCCTTCTGTAACATGTTTCAAAGTGGATATTTATTACATCTTGAATTTCACACATGCCAAGTGAGGATTGAAAGGTCACATGAAATGATTTTACATACCCTCTCAATCCTTTCTCATTACTATCATACTTCCAACCAGCGTTAAATTGTCATTTCAAGGAGAAAATTGAGTTAGTTAGGGTATTTGTACGGTTTTACACCACCCTATCACCTTAGCATTTTTTCATAAAGCCTATCCCATTGAAGTAATAACTAATTCATGTAAATTTGAGTTAATAAGTCCCCCTTATCAATATAATATATTGAGTGTTTATTTTCTCTCTCATATCTATACCAAGCATCTAAAAATGGCCATTATGAGCTTACCAAGAACTCGATGGAAGAATGGGAGTGATTTTTGCTTTCTTTGGACCTAGATTTGACTTAAGGGAGATGAAGATAAACTTAAATATAATCCCTCTAAATACCTATAGGTGATATAACTAACTTATTTTTGGTATTGAAAATCTTTTGTAACCACTTTTTCTCATTTAAAACTAGCTTAAACTGGCTTGACAAGTGTTGGACCATATAAGTACATTTCCCTTGATTTTATTTAGCTTTATCAAGCTTAGATAAAATTTTTAATTTGACATAAAATACCTATAATAATTATTTTCACTAGAGATGACTTAAACAAGCCTAACATAAGGAAAACACTTTACCTTAATTTCTTCAAAAATCCTATGAACAATGCTAAATTTGTATAAGGACTAAAATATAACCAACCACTAGGAAATTACTTGAGGACCATGACCTCATGTTTTTAATATACCACCCATGGATACCTATAACACTAATAGGACAACATGATAACTCACCATGACAATACAAGATATGAGGTGACCAAACACTTTCAAAACTATCAGCAATGTTAAAATTGAGAAAAAAATAAGTTTTTTATTAGACTTGCCTATAGTAGCCAAATTTGGCTAATATGTTTAGTGAGATATTATTATTTAATTCTTATTATTCACCTTATATTGGTTTTCTATCCCATCCATTGGGCATGGAGTAATCTCTTACTCAAATGTAGACCTAAAAACCTTGACACTTGACTACAATTACCTTAAAATAGTTGAAACAACTAACTACCTTCACCAACATAACAAAAAAGAAGAAAAAAAACCAAAAAAAGGAACATACAACAAAAAACAAGATAAAATTATGTGATAAAACTCACCTATAAGAAGGACAAGACAAAAAACTAATAAAAACAACTAACCTTAAGACATTTTCCTCATGGATCAAAAAGAATTTTTTTTCAAACTCTTCTTTCATGAGATGAGTAATGATCTAGAGCACCCTGACCTTTAAACATGATGTTTTATAGAGTAATTATTTTTATTTCCCACTAATTTATCATAATCTTATGTGAATTATTAAAAAAAAAACCATGTTTTCAATGAATACATACTCATCTTTTTTTCCCAAGGCTTACCTCAAGTTGATTTTTTATTTTTTAACTCACTTCAAACATGATCACATCTTGGCTCATTGGGGAAGCATCAAATTCATCTCAAAGTGACTCCATGAAATGGTATTTTTGATCCTAAATGATCTCTTGGGGATTCCCACATTATTCTTTAAGAAAGATAGAAGATTCACAAGCATAGTCAACTTTCCCAAAAAGAGGTATAGAGTCTTGAATATCCTCAAAATAATTGTAAATATCCAAATACTAATGCCACATAATATCTTGAAACTTTTATTGTTTACTATATAAGACATATTTCATACGATTAGCACCTTGAGGTCTTATATCCATCACATTTATAAATACTATCATGTGACCATGAGATTCATGGTGGTTTCTTAGAAGGTTGTGAATCATTGCTACAACTTAGCTTTTTTCTTCAAAGGTGATTGGTTCATGCTTATTAGAGGCCATTTAAAGCTAGCTCAAGTCTTAATCTTTCTCAATTATTAGATCTTCTATCTCAAAACCAACTATAACTTTCTTATAGATATTCTCTATGCAAATGTTTTCTTGATATCCTTCTATTGTTAACTCAACCAATTCTTCTTTGAAAAAATAAGGAAGACCAACACTTTCAATCAAAGGAAAAAGTTCAAACCAACATTTTTACCTCTTCAAGGATACTCTAAGCATATTGGAAAGTATCCAAATGCATCTCAATTGAATCTAGCTACTCTAATTCATCAAGGGACTCTAAGAATTGTTGTTCTTGATCATCCATGGTCTCATTGAGATGACTAGCTAGCTGGTCAAGTACTGCAACTATCTCAATTTGGATTTTCTCATCTTTAAGAGTGTTGTCTCCAAAAAATTTTGATACCATATGATGAATATCACCATCCCCTTCATTACCAAATATGGATTTGTTATTTTCTTCACCAATAGGAGTGTCAATGATGAGTTCCTCCTCATGTTTACTTGAAGAGTCTTATTCATATCCTTTATTTTGATCACTTATAGTTGTAAATTGACTTTCATTAGCCTTTTAAATAGAATGTTCTTCCTCAATGATGGTATGTGAAAAATCACAAACAAGGTTTGGGTTCTCATGATCAATGATCTTGTCATTTTTCTCCTTCCATTTACCAACTAATCCCTCAAACCTTGATATATATTGTGTAGACACTTAAAATCAGGCACGCTATGCTGATTTTAAACATCCCTAATCATCCCTAGTTTTCATCATTACTATTCATGGTTTATCATTCATATCAAACAAAGCATTGATATTTACGGGTTCCTATTGCACCAATGCAAATAAATTTTCTCACTCTAAGTGGTTGTGATGATGGTCATTTATTTCTATTATCAAGGCCTTCACCTAAATATCCCACACACAAATATTTTGGCTCATCAATTACTCCCTCCTAAAGACTAGTAATAATACTATATGCTACTAAATTGTTCAATGTAAAATATGTAAGGGAATCATCATAATTTACAACATTCTCTATTAGAGTGGGATTATCTAGTGAATTTCTTAAAGGTTCCTCCTAGATAGTTGCATGAACATGTGTTGCATCTCCTTGGATAAAATCATGTGGATTAAAAGAAATTTCAACATTAGTGACACTATTAAACCCTAGATATTTGTCATCAAGATCAATTTTTGACAAAGAAGTCAATCCCTTCACACTCAACTAACTTCTAATAGAGAAATAGGGGAATTGGGAACCTGATATTCTTAGTTTTTTTGTTCATTATAGCAGTGTTAATAGAAGAGCCTTCCCCCTTCCATGAAATGAGTTTAGGGGTAGAGGCAGTGGCATAATCTTCCTCATAGATAAAGTATGGCTTGTAAAATATAATTTATTTTGAAAACAAATAAATTGAAAATAAATTTATATGCAAAATTGAAATTAAAAGTTTAGCACTTATATTTGGAGATAGAATATCCTTCAATTTACATGGCATATTATGAGTAATAGCCATAGGGGTGTTTTGAGTTGCTAAATTACATAAATGTTTAGTCTAAAAAATAATAATCAAAATCCAAAATATATATATATATATATATATATATATATATATATATATGCAATATACAATACCTTCCATAGAGGGTTGAGAAGGGATAATAGATGTTACTATTTATTATGGTTTTACTGGTGGTTGTTCTACCATCTGAATTACTCTTGAGTCAACTACAAGAGTAAAACAAATAACTAAGACAATGAATTTTAGTAAAATTAAAATATTATTTGAAAATTTTAAATAGCAAACCTATAAGTGGAGAGCACAATAAATAAACTATTGGACATTTTACAAGTTGATAAGATTGCATGGATGATTCTACAAACTTTGAATTTATAGAACTTTCAACCATAATTGTAGTTGCATGTTTTCCTTTTGAGGGAGATTTTATTTTAGGCACACATTCTTTCCTATTAGTTATAATAAATAAAGATCAAATGTTTATTATTATTTACCTTGGTAATCTTTTAATAAATAGACAAACATTAAACCTTAGAATCTAGATCAACAAATGAAAAAATTAACTATCCTCCTGCTCATCCATAGATAAAGAGTTTGTCATCATTTTTAGATCTAACACGGTTGGACCCTATGTTTTTTGGAGGTCAAAGAAGGATTTTTAATATAATTCTAAAATAAAATTGGAATAAGAAATAGTGTAATTGGGATTACTAGTAGCAGAATTCAATTCAATCTTTATTCTGGAGGAAATGAAAGATCACTAATCATATTTAAATTTGAAATTAGTATGTACAATGTAAAATAGTGCCCAATATGGAATATCTATGGTTATTCCTTGCAATAGCATTCTAACTTTGAAAAATTAAACCATTGCTTTCAAAAAAGGGTGACTAACATCTTTGATGAAGATGCCCCTCTTTGGACTATCTAAAATGAAAAACAAAAAGAGGATTATAGTCTTTAGATTGCAAAAGATGAAAATTGAATTTTAAATATACAAACAAATTTATAAGTACATATCAATTTTTTTGATGTGAAAATCAAAATTTTTGGCCAAGTAATTTTTATCTTCATCTAACAGTTATGATTTATAACTCATAGGGGTTACATTATTAAATGGAAGACCTGTGAGATTGTGAATATGTTGTGGTGAAGTACTAAATGAAATAATTCTACAATCAACTTGTAGGGTGAATATCTTCTCATTTGGGTCACATGAGTACATGAGCATTTTAAAAAGGGTGATGTTGAGGTCATATTGTCGTATGTAAAGGAGGTCATTAAATTTGCATTCCTAAACCCAATCACTATATGCATCTATTTACAAGATTCAAGATGTGTCGGCATAGTAGGTTTTTGAAAACAAATTTTCTTTCCATGGATGCAAAATATGTTTTTCTCTTGGGAATGAAAAATAAGTTCTAAAAATGTAATAAATAAGGGAAAAGGTGAATATTTATAGATCATTAGAGGTGACTAGGCAATAAGATAGAAGACCAGATGCATATGTCACCCACCAACACATTGAATAGTCAAACTATTTGGCTCTATTGTCTAGCAAAACCATTTGAACAAGGTGTTGGATTTAGATGTTTGGCTCAACCATCCATCTTAGCTATCTGATTTAGCCATCTGGCTCAACTATTCAACTCAATCATTTATTTTAGTTGTTTAGTCCAATAATTTGGCTTGATTATTTAACTTATAAATTTGATTCAACCATGTGTTTTAAGTATTTAGCTTTCCCTTTTGATTTAATCATTTCTTTCAATTGTTTGTCTCATCTATTTGGCTTGACCATTTGGTTCAACTATTAGGTTCAACCATTTGGTTCAACTATTTAGTTCATCCATTCACCATCACCCTCAAGAGATTCACCATGCTCAGAAATTATGTTTTCCTAGATTTTATAGATATTTCCAATAAATTTTCCTATAGTTCCTCTTAAAATGAACCCTACTTATGTTCTATATGCCTTGATTCCTCTAGCCTAGGGTTTATTGGAATCATACTTTATTAACCCTTGAGTAACTAAGTTTGATAATTACCTATTATATAATGAGTTTATAATTATCATATCACATTGAAAAACCTTTTATACCTCTCTTCAAAGTTCATATATCTTTAAAAAAAACCCAAAACAAGAAAAGGTTCTTAAAACTATGCACACATTCTTGTTTTGGATCTTTCTTCTTTAGCTATCCCTCAATGGAGTTTTAATTTTAAAAATTGAGTGTCATAAATATCATAAAATTTATTAATCCTAAACATCACACTTAACTTCATTACAAACCTTACATGGAGTTCAAACCCCCTGTTTGATGCATTATACCTCCAAATAAACTAACTAGCTCCATTGCTAATTGTCAACAGAAAAGCATAGGACTTTACCAAAATAGTGGATGCCTCCACTAATCATGTAACCAAAAAAATAATATTTAAAGTTAAAACCACTCATAACCACAACATATACTAAGTTTCATATCTAGATTAAGACTATAAAGGCCTTAAAACTCATTTTTCTCAAAACTAGCTAGTGGGTTGCTTGTGTTTTCAATGTTTCATAGGTTCATGACTGATCTTGCTTATTTTCACCTTATAATTTTGTAATAAAAGTGTCAAAAAGTATTTTTAAAGTATATATAAACCATCCTAAAATATTATTATCCTTCATTGGTCATTTTTAAATCTTATACAACCAATGCCACATCATATCTCTTCATAAACCCCTAAACCTTAAACCCTATCAATATTGGTTGTAGTTGAAGATATTCAAATCAAGCACTTTTATAAAACCCTAAGCATTTTAATTAATTTTTATACTCATTATTTATGATCTTTGTATTCATCATTTTGACTTGAAATAGTCATTTGTTTCCCTCCATAATGCCTAAACACATTGAATGACTTAAAGCCTCATGTAATTATTCAAGGAGTTTTTAATGGTTATCTCTACATTGTCATTCTAAGATCTATCATTCACTCAGGTGTATCCAACTTTGTCTTGAAACTCTTGACCTCATTCTTCACCTAAGGTTGACTATGTGTCCATTAAATAAAGTAGGCCTTTTTCACTTTGATACACTATATAGAGTTAGTCTTCAATTGTACACATTCAAGGTAGTTTTTTCCATTTATTCAAATTTACTATATAGTCTCTTTTTTATAATTTGGATATTTAAAATATTCTAATAATATAAAAAATAGTATGTCCTCATGAAACACACTATGGAATCCAACCTTCTCACTATGTGGTTTTAGGTGTTAGAGTCCATATGTCTATACTCTCTATGATTTTTGACTTCATCTCCCTCATAATTAACTTTTTTGATGATATTTAATGTTGAATAAAGTTACAATTATGCTTAGGGGTCTCTCAAATAATCTTTTCATTCTTCATTGGGTTTGAAACTAAGTTTGCTCCTTAAAAAAACTTGTAGATGCTAGTGGGGCATTGATTGTGTCTCCTTTAAAAATATGACTATAGATGATCTTTAATGATTGATTAAATATCATGTCTTCTTGGTTCATCATATGGACCTATTATATTGTACCTTTAAGACAAGCCCAAAATCATATTTGTTATCTTTATTCAAACTCAAAACATAGAAATTTCTTGGAAAAGGTAGCTTGACTATGTTTTAGTGTGACTGTAGGTGGACTAAGATAGATTTAGACTTTAAAAGGTCAAAGATATAGTTTATAATCATATCATTATTTTATGTAAATTGTCTCCATAATCATGACTTCATTTTGATATTTTATTACCTTGAAAGTATTCACATTTATCTTCCCACTTCTTGGCTTAAGAATGTGTATGCTTGAAGTTATGAATGTAGGTGACTGTGTAGGGTTCATTTGTATGAAAAGAGGTGAAGTTAGACCTTAAAAAGGTTAGAAAACATGACTATGTTAACCTATCAAATGATGTCACTGGGATAGTGACCCTTATTGCTCATGTATTGAATGATGTAATTTCATGATATCATGAAGTAGACCTCACATATTTTGATTATGTAACTGTATGTAGCCCCCAAATCCTACCTATAGATGAGTTTTAAGACTTTTAAATACACCAATGATATTTTGAAAAACCATGAAATTATTTGAATCTCTACTTATGTTTCAATTTTTTCCAACACCGTAATTGCTCCTTCATGAAGGCTATTTCAACCTACACCTCCAAGACATGGCTATAGGTGGAGATTCAGTGCTTTATATGGACTAAAAATAATGTCACTCAACCTTCATTGGATCACCAATCCCTCTTATTAACTAAAAAAGTCTTCTTGGTACCTTGAATATTCATCTCACAACTATCTAATGACCTCTTTCACTCCATAATCAAAATACTCATGTCACATAAAGGCTTGACTATGTATATATGCTGACTGATTTTTTACCATGGTTGTAAATGAAGATTTAGCATGTTTTAAGGTTCCAAAACACATCTCCATGACCATGGTGTTTCTCAAAAACTTGGACTCCTTATTTATAGTGGATCTATGAGGTGTAAGTGGATGGAAGGATGGTATGATGATAATTTAAATGTAAATTAGAATGGAGATGGAGTGGAAAGCTTGTAGTAATGATAAAAGGTAGTGTATAGGTTGTGAAATGGAATGACACAAGAGTGAGGTAAAAAGAACAAGAATCCACAACCAATCAAGTAAATGAAGGATATGAGGGAAGTATAGACCTATACCTTAACCATAAATACTATTTTTAGGTCTTTTACAAGCATACACTACTAAAAATGGAAACCTGGGAATCATCAAATACTTTAAAAATGCCAACTTTCCTTAATATCTACTAAACTATGATTGTGAACCAGTTTGAGGATGATTAATGGTGTTTGAGTGAGATTCACCTTGAATAATCTTTGTGTTAATTTAATTAAGGACATATTACATGAATAAAACCCATATAAACAAAATTACAATAAATATTTATATTCTCTCTCTCTCTCATGAACTGTACAATCTTTCTAAACTATCTACAAAATAAAGATTAGTTATGTATGCCTTCTTGAGATCAATGTATCATCACACATGCAGACATAATATGAATACTATCAAGTAAATTTGGACCATACTCTCGAAAATCTCTAAAAACTTTCACTTTTATATCATGATGCCCAGATGAGAAGAAATATTAAAAAGCTAGTTGCTTGCTTGAATGAAGAGTGCATAGTGAGAACCTTAGCTTTTTAAGGATTTATAATGAAGTGGAGAGAGAGAGAGAGAGAGAGAGATAAATTTATAACCAATTTCTAAATATGGAATCTCTCTTAGACCCCTTTCTCTACCCAAAATTCTAGATTTTGAAATTCTCTCTCATGGTTGTACCATCTGCAAACATGAAGGGCTCTCTTGATGTGAAAAGGTGCTAGGTGAATGAAGAGAACTATTTTTGAGCATGTATGAGGTATTTTTTCCTTTAATATTATCTATAACACCTATAATAACTTAACCTTATAGCTCATGATCTTTGATATATGTAAAAGGTTGTACAAACCTATACTCCTACATGAAAAGACATGAAAATGGCCTTTCTCTTACCTTTTCTTCATACATAAAGTTTATAACCACCAATTTCGGGAAATATTATGAAGAGTACAAGTAAATAGGGATATTATACTAATAAATAATTCTTTTTGAGAGTACAATGGGGTATTTTGACACGTGGTAACTCCTTAAGACCCAAACTATGCCTTAGACTTGGATAAAGAGATACTTCCAAAGCATGAAACTTTTTACTTAAGATAACGACATAAATTTGAAGGTGATTGAAGGTATTTATGATTGATTTAGTGGCATTTTGACTCAAAATTTATCATTTTATGGACAAAACCTTTACTTATAGATAACATACATATAGTAAACCACCATGTAGAGGCTTATATTAGTGCCATGAAAAGTTTCAAGTTATATGGGTTGGAATTTGGCCTTGACAAGCCAAATTTCCAACATTTTTGGTGACTCATAGGGGTTGACTAGTCTTCTAGTCAAGATAACTCAACTAATTTTCATATGACAATGATAGTTTTAAATCATAAAAACATGGTTTTAATGACTACTTTGGACTTCCAAACAATTTTTGCAATTTGAGACCCTCTTATGACTATAACAATAATAATACACAAATGAAACAACACAAGAAACACACCTAGACCAAGAATAAAACACACCTAACCTAAGGAAAAATATCAACAAGATAATAGACTAAAAATTATGCTAAACACTTATTAAAATAAGATAAACAACCTAAAATAGCTAACTTGAGATCAAAATCTATCCTCTAGGATCAAATGGAAAACTTGAATGTGCACTATGGCACCATAAAATATGATTTGCACATCTTGATAGCTCCTTATTGAAGATAGGAGTATTAGCATATTCATGTCTTATTGAGGAAGGAGTTGGGCCTTCTAGTTCCTTTATTAGGTGTATGGATTATAAATGTGAGTCTAGTACCTAGCCATACTCCTCCCATATCTATTTTTATTGCATCAGTAATGCTAATTCTACCTCAATCATGGGCTACTAATGGTTTTTCACATTCTCATACAATGATTGTAATCAAAACTCAACTGGTAGGATTTAATTGGTGTCTTCATTGTGCTCATGACACTAAAAATTATCCACTACCATAGCATTTTATATAAGACCTTCCTCAAACTCATTATAGGGTGTAAATGAACTATAAAAACTTAAACAAAAGCTCTCCAAGTCTTTCCAAAAGTCCATTTATTTATGATCAATTGGAAAGACATGGGATTCCCTACCATCCTTACCATTGTATTGTGAAGAATGATGTTAATCACACTTTTTCAACTCTTTGATAGATTTATAGTAAGGCTCTTGATTTATTTCAACTTGATCATCTTCATCTTTAGTAGAGAATGGCATTTCATCTATACACTCAAGCTCCAGTTCACATTATCTTGGTGTCTCTAAACTTGCATTGCCTTCTTCAAGCTCAAAAACACTGATATAATCTTTATGTGAATCTCAAATATTATATCCTAGTCCATCACCAAAATATTCCATACTGAGTTATTCAATCTCACTCAAGAACTCATGGTATAGCTACTGCCAATGGTCATCAACTTTAAGAATGTTCTAAACCTCAAAAATAGTTCCATGTGAGTTGTCTTCATAGATGCCCTCTAGAGGAGTTATTTTTACTTCATATTTATTAGTTTCAACATCTTTCCATTGTGGCTACCATGTATCATCCAACTTCACTTCATGTTCAACTTCTAATCTAAGGGATGAACTGGGGTTCCAATCATGATTTCTTCATCATAAATTCTTGAGGTGTTCTCATCTTCTATAACCTTAACTGAATCTTCATATTTTATCTCACAAAGGAGAGGCTCCTTCTCAATAATTGGTATGGTGGATCCCTAAAAATTCTTAATAAGATGAGACAAATCTAAAGGTGTTATCATGGATGCTTAATTGTGTTCATTGGGATACTCAAATTTAACAACCATCACATCCTTTTTCTATTAAATTTGTCCTTTAATAGACTTCCATGAAAGGAAGGCCTTAGGATCTTGAGGAGGGAGGAGTGGGGACTGAATGATTTTAGGATTATCCTTAACTTCAACACTTGGGCTTATTTTTATTTCTACAATTATTTCCAATTTCTAAACTTGGGTTCAGGAGCCTCTTGCATTGAATATATTGCAGTTTAGGGCATGAAGGGATGAAATTCATACTAAGATGGAGTTATAATCAATGGATAGAGGCATGGGATAGTAGGAGGTAGTGACTCTTGATATTTTTTAAATGATTATTCTTATTTCAAGGCTAATATTTCATTAGCAATGATTTGTTTCATCCTCTTCATCTCCTCCAACTCATCATAAAAAAAAAATGTGTCTTGGAAGGGTAGTTGAGGAGGGAAAGAGGGAGAGAAATTTTGGTAAGGAGGTTGATATTATAACTAATGTGGCTCATATTGAGGGTAAAAAGGTGCATGAAGGTTATTATAGGGTTGGTATGAGCCACCATAATGTAGATCATAAGATATATATGGGTGTATGTATGACTGATATGGGTCATAATGAGATGGGGATGTGTTATGAAGTTATTTATAATTAGATGAATGATAAAACTTTTCCCCATATGGAGCCATATATCACTACAAGACATATAAGAAATAATGAATTTATGAATAAGAGCTACCTTTTACCTCAAAGATGATGACCATATGAGTGCTTGAAACTATTTGTGAAGACTAAGATGCTTCAAATGAGTTCTCTAATGGTTGAATCTATGTCCCACCAAGCATGCCAAAACTACTAGTAACCCAAGTTTCACCCTACTAAATTAGATTGCTTAGATCTCCTTCAAACCTAGACTAACATTGGATTGGTATATAGGTTATGGGATACCTATACTTAGACCAAAAATATAGATTATGAGGCTAGATCCTCTTATATATCAACTTGAATCATTTCCTAAAACTACTTGCTTTGGGGATGAAAGGAGTTAGAAAGATAAATAAAAGGGAAATATTGTGCTAGTGATGGTGATACACCTATATTATTGGTTCATCCACTCAATTTCCACTCCAACTAACACTCATAAGCAATTCAAATAACTTAATCTTAAAAGTTCAAAAGACTCCTATGTAAAAGTGTTTCACATAAAGTCTCCATCAAGTGATCAAATCATGAGGGTAATGATGGAAGGCCTGATTCAACGTACTAACTAGTCAATATATCCACTCCAAGCTCACTCACTCAACATCCAAATATTATATGTGACTTGCATAAGATGATGTACTAGTAACTAGGTGAGAATTGGACCTACCAAGGGAGAAAAACACTTCTACATGTGCAAATCAAACTAATATAAACACACTAAACCTATATCAAGGAATCTAAAAATAGTCATTTTATTCACTTAAAATGTTATAAAGCTCAATCTTGGTAGATTTTCATCATGCACAAGAGAGGGCTTCTAAAATAATTCTTAAAGCCTCAATATATAACAAAATGAGAAGAAGAGAAGAGAACATGCAATACAGGAGATAATAATAGGTCATCTAATCACTAAATTAAGTACAACTTTAGTTACAACTAGTCCTTTAAGAATCTCTCCATGTATGACTTTATTGCATGCTCCTGAATGAGCTATTTGGCATTAAAAACAAGGTGGTAGGTGTAGTTGACTTATTCAAACTTATATCATATTATGTCATTATTTTTTAAATAACTCTACTTTAAGGTTATTCATGCATTGATTATCCTTTAAGGGTTAATCAGCTCATGATAAGGATCAGGTATGTGCTAATTGACAACTCAAGGACCACTTGTGCATGAAATTGCCACTTGAAGACTAGTTATCTCATTTATTATCCACTTAAAGATATATTATGAATTTGATTACTCCACATTATCTTAGTTATGTGGCATGGATACTTTTCATCAACTCTCATCAATAGCTTTCAATGTCATTTTCCACTTTACTTGATTGACCAAATAGGTTTATAAGGCTAATTAGGTCTAGTAGCCTAACAAATTGTACTTGATGACTCTAAAATCCTACATTAAACCTTGAAAACTTATGAATAAGTGTGTTTTATGCCTAAAAAAATTTATCATATAATGAAATAGGCATTCTTGGAAAATAAAGACCTATAAATTGGTCAAACTAGTTGACTAGGTCAATCTATCTTTCATTCCTACATATTGGTTGATTTCAAGAAAGATGCATAGGAAATTATAGGAATGTTTATGATCATAATATGGATTTAAAAGTTGAAACAAATTCCAAACTTAATTCTCCAATGATTAGAATCATCTTAAACTACCTTGTACCTCTATTTTTGCATTTTTTCCTCAAAAAACCCTATTTTATGATAGGTCTATATAGTTCCATACATCCAGGTACCATGTCTATTACCCTCTATATAATTCATTATTAAAGAGTCTCTAGGATTATTCATGGTTGTTGGATCCAATAAACTTCACTTTTCTCAAAACTAGTTTGTAGGATGGTTTAGGAAGGGTTTTGGAGGTCCACCTTATTAACAATGGTTCATAAAGTATGGACCTCCAAGAAATAAATTATTTCCATGGATATTAGTTTATACACCCCTTAAATTTTATTAAGAATCTTGGGTTCCCATGTAGAAAAATTTCAAGGATACATATGTAGAGAAGTTTCCTTGTAGGGTTTTGCATTCATTATGGCTCTGCTTATAGTCTTAATGATGGTTCATAAACCTTACCTCCTAAACCAACCTCAATTCTTCATGGATTCAAATTTACCTAGGGTTATTGAATCCTAAATTAATTTGGTCTAATTCCTCATGTGGTGAAATATATGAGCATTAAAATAGGTGGTTTGAATGATTATCTAGACTGCATAGTTTAGATTAGCTCTTTAAGGACTATAAATGGCCTTTATTTTGTTTATATCTATTTGAATTCATGTTTCCAAGACCTGTAACAAATTATTTCACCTTCTCATGATTTCATATTTATTTGATAGAGTCTACAAGTGTCATTTGGTCTTATAGGCCTTATAGGCCTAAAACTAGTTTCTACGCCTAATTCGTCAAATTGAGTGTTGAAGGTATGCAGCACCTATAATATGTTTTGAGAGAATAATATTCAACATAAAATACATTTTATATATGTTACCACTCCTGATTTCATCTTCAAATTCTCAAATCTCAACTCTACTCTTATTCTTCAGGGACTACTTGTAAGTTTGGTTTGCCTGCTTGTGTGTGTATGGAGATAATAGAGGTGTGAAAGTTTATTCATTATTCAAGGACATGTTTATGTATTTTAAAACCTATACCATATTATTCTAGAGTGATAATACTCTTTTTTCAAAGTACCAGGGTCACCTTATGTTTTGTATGCCTTGATCCCTATAGCCTAAGGTTTCTTGGCAATCATACTTTCATAACCCTTGAGTAACTAGGTTATATATTTACATCTTATATACTAGGTTTTTAATTATAATATAAAATTGAAATAAATTTTATACCTCTCTTTAAATTTAATATATGTTCAAACAAACCTCAAAACAAGTAAAGGGTCTTAAGATTATACACACATGCCTATTTTGGATCTTTTTTCTTTAGCTATCCCTCAAGAGAATTTCAATTTGAAAACCTAAGAGCCGTAAATATAAAAAAAATGATTAAACATAAAAATCACACTTAATTACCTAAAAAACCTTACATGGAGTTCAAACACCCTGATTGATGCATTAGACCTCTAAATAATCTGCATAGCTCCATTGATGATTATCAACAGACAAACATAGGATTGTGATAAAGCAATGGATGTTTCCACTAATAATTTTACCTAACCAATAATTTATATTTAAAAACACTTATGAATACCACTTCTACCAATTTTCATAGTTGTATTATTCCTATAGAGGCCTTAAAACCCATTTCTCACAAAACTAGCAAGTGGGTTGTCTATGTTTTCAATGTTTCATAGGTTCATGACTAAGATTTTTTTATTTTCACCTTATCAATATGGAATTAGAGTGTCAAGTAGGATTTATAAATTCCATATCAACCCTGATACAATAATATCTATCCTTCATTATTCTCTTTTCAATACTATGCAACCTATGCCACACCAATCTCTTCATAAACACCTAAACCTTAAACCCTATCAATATTAGTTGTAGGTAAAAATATTCAAATTAGGAATTCCTATGAAAACATAAGAATTATAAGCAATTTTTGAGTGTTTATATAATTCTTCATGAGATTTTTATTCATCATGTTGACTTGACATAGCCATGGGTTTCCCTTTATAAATCTACATAATCAGACTCCCACAATGCCTAAATAGGTTGAGCAACTTAAATCCTCATATAGTCAGTCAAGGAGTTTCTATTGGTGATCTCTAAATTTTAATTCTAATAATTATCACTCACTCAGGTGGATCTAACTTTTTCCTAAAAATCCTAACCTCATTCTTCACCTAAGGTTGACTGTGTGTCCTTTGAATGAATTAGGCCTTTTCACTTTGATACATTATATAGAATGAGTCTTTAATTGTACACATTCAACGTATTATTTTAAATTTATTAAAATTTCCTATATATTCTCATTTTTATGATTTGGATAGTTAGAATCTTCTCACAATAAAAAAATCCTATGTCCTTTTCAAACACACTATGGAAGCCAACCTTATCACTAGGTGGTTGTAGGTGTTAGAGTCCATATGTTTGTACTCTCTGTGATTTTGATTTCATCTCCCTCATACTTGAATTTTTTTATGATCTTGAATATGGAATAAATTTCCAATTATACTCAAGTGTCTCTCAAACAATCTTGTCATTCTTCATTGGGTTTGAAACTAAGTTTACTCCTCAAATAGGCCTATAGATGCTACTGGGGCATTAAGTGTGTGTCTTTTAAAAATATGACTATAGATGATCTTTCACGACTAATTTTAAATTGTGTCTTCTTGGATCATTGTATAAAACTATTATATTTTACGTTGAACACAATCCCAAAACCATATTTTCTATCTTTCTTCAAACTCAAAACATAACTTTTTTGGAAAAGGTAGCTTGACTATGTTTTAATGTGATTATAGATAGACTAAGATATATTTAGACCTTACAAGGTTAGGGATATAGATTATTATCCTCTCATTCTTTTATGTAAATGTTCTCCATAATCATAGCTTCATTTTAAGCTTTTATTACCTTGAAAGTCTTCAAATTTCTTTGCCCACTTCTTGGCTTATGACTATGTATGCTTGAATTTATGGCTATAGGTTACTGTGTAGGCTTCCTTTGTATGAACATAGGTGGATTTTTACCTTTAGAATCTCACAAAACATGACTATTATTACCTATCAAATGATTTAATTATGACAATCACACTTATTACTCATGTATTGAATGATGTAGGTTCATGATCTCATGATGTAGACCTCACATATATCCTAACTATGTGATTTTAAGTAGCCCCTAAATCCTATCTATAAGTGAGTTTAGACCTTGAAATACATCAATGATATTTTGAGAACTCATTAACTTTCTTGAATCTCCACTTAAGTTTCAAGGGTTTACAACACCTTAATTTCTCCTTAATGAAGCCTATTTCAACCTACACCTCCAAGACATGGTTATAGGTGGAGATTTAGTGATTTTTATAGACTAAAAGAACTATCACTCAACCTACATTGGATTACCAATCCCTGTTAGCAACCAACTAAGTCATAATGGTACCATGAATATTCATCTCACAACTCTCTAATGACCTCTTTGACTCCATATTCAAGAAGTTCATGTCACATAAAGCCATGACTATGTATATATGTTGACTAAGTTCTGACAATAGTTGTAAATGAAGATTTAACATGTTTTAACATTCCAAAACACATCTCTATGACCATGTTATTTCTTAAAAAAATCAAATCCTTCTTGATAGTGGATCGATGAGGTGGAAGTAGATGAAAGGGTGGTATGATGATAATGGACATGTAAATGAGAATCGAGATGGATTTTAAAGCTTGAAATAGTGATAAAAGGTAGTATACAAGCTATGAAATAGGATAACACAAGAGGGAGGTGAAAATAACATGAATCCACAAACAATATATCTAATGAAGGCTATGAAAGAAGCATATACGTATACCATAACCATATATACCAGTTGGAGGGTTTTGAGAAACATACACTACTAAAACATGGAAACCTAGGAATCATCAAATACCTTAAAGAGTGCTAACTTTCCTTAATATCTACTAAATTATGAGTTTGAAGAGGTTTGAGGATGATTGATGGTGTTTGAGGAGGATTGGCCATGAGTAACCTTTGTGTCACTTGAATGAAGGACATATGACATGAGTTAAACCCTTACAAACAAAATTCCAACAAATCTTGATATTCTTTCTCTTGCATGAATCATATAATATCTCCAAATTATCTATAAATTTTATATTAGTTATGTATGATTTATTTAAATCCATGTACCCTTACACATGTGGAAATAATCTGAATAATAACATGTTAAGGTGGCTCATACTCTAGACAAGTGCCACAAAATTTCACTTTTTTGTCATGATGCCCAGATGAGGAGAAATCTAATAAAACTAGTTACTTGCCTGAATGAAGAAGGCATAGTGAGTGCCTTAGTTTATTAAGGATTATTCAAAAGGAGAGAGAGGGAAAATAAGAACCAATTGTCAAATTTGGAAGCTCTCTTAGATTCCTTTGTCTACCTAGCATTTTAGATCTTGAAATTCTCTCTCATGGTTGTACCATCAATAAAAATGAAGGGCTTTCTTGATGTGCAAAGGAGCTAGGTGGATGAAAATAACTAGTTTTTAGCCTATATGAGGTCATTTTTCTTTTAATATTATCTATAACACCTATAATAACTTCACATTCAATCTCATTATCTCTTTTATATGGAAAGGGTTGTACAAATCCATACTCATGCATGAAAAGAAATGAAAATGGCCTTTCTCTTACCCTTTATTCATACTTAAAGTTTATAGCCACTAATTTATCACAATATTATTAAGATTAAAAGTAAATAGGGAGATTATAACAATAAATAAGACTTTTTGAGATTACAATGGGGTATTTTTACATGTGGTAACTCCTTATGACCCAAACTATGCCTTGGACTTACATAAAGATATACTTCCAAAGCATGAAACTTTTGACTTAAGGTAATGACATAAATATGAAGGTGATTGAAGGTATTTTTGATTGATTTAGTGTCCTTTTGACTTAAAATTTATCATTTAAAGGCAAAAACCTTTACTTCTAGTCAACATACATATAATAGACCACCATGTAAATGCTTAGATTAGTGCCATGAAAAGATTCAAGTTATAGGGGTTGGAATTTAGCCTTGATAGGCCAAATTTCCAACATTTTTAGTGACTCACAGGGGTTGATTAGCCTATTGGTCAAGATAAATCACTAAATTTTCATATTATTATGATAGTTTTGAAGCATAATAATATGGTTTTAATGACTACCTTAGACTTCCAAATAGAGTTTGCACTCTAAAACACCTCTTCTAACTACAACAACAATAATACACAAAATAAAAAACATAAGAAAAACACATAGACTAAGAATCAAAAACACTTAACCTAAGGAAAAATAAGAATAAGACAATAGACTATTTCTTGTGTTAACCACTTATTGAAACAAGATAAACAACGTAAACTAACTAACCTGAGATCAAAATCTATCCTTTAGGGTCAAATGGAAAACTTGATTGTCTTATGTCACCATAAAGTATGATTTCCACATATTTATATCTCCTTCTTGTAACTAGGATTATTATCACATTCATTTCCTCTTAGGAAAGGATTTGGGCATTCTAGTTCCTTTTTTAAGTGCATGGATTGTACATGTGAGTCCAAGACCCAATCATACTCTTCCAATATCTAACTTTTTGCATCATTAATGCTAATTATACCTCAATCATGGGTTGATGATGGTTTGTCACATTCTCATACAATGATTATATTAGAAAATCAATTGGTAGGCTTTGATTTATGTCTTCATTATTCTTATGAGACTGAAAATGATAAACTATGATAGTTTTCCTTATAAGACCTTCCTCAAGCTCCTTATGGGGTATAGATGAACTATCGAAACTTGAAGAAAATATATCCAAGTCTTCCCAAAAGGTCATTTCTTTATGATCAATTGGAAAGACATGGGCTTCCCTACCATCCTTACCATTTGCTTCTAAAGCATGGTGTTGATCACACATTTCCAAATCTTTGATTGAGTCATATTAAGGCTCTTTATCTTCTACAACTTGATAATCTTCATATTTAGTAGATAATGGCATCTCATCTATCCACTCAAGCTCTAGCTCATATTCTCTTGGTATCTCTAGCCTTTCATTGCCTTATTGAAGCTCCAAAACATTAGTCACATCTTCATGTGAAGCTCTAATCTACTATCTTATTCCATCACCCAAATATACCATACCAGGTTCTTGAATCTCACTCAATAACTCATGATTTATCTTTCACCAATAGTCATCAACTTTACGAATGTTCTCAATCTCAACAATGGTTCCATGTGATTCGTCTTCATGCCTACCTTCTAGAGAAGGAGTTATTTCTACCTCATCTTATTTGTTTCAACATATTACCATTGTGTCTACCCCACATCATCCAAATTCATTTCATGTTCAAATTATGATCTACAAGGACAAAATGGAGTTCTAATCATGATTTACTCATCATAAATGCTTGAGGTGTTCTCATCTTCTATCACCTTAGCTAAATATTCATAATTTATCTCACAAAAGAGAGGTTCTTTCTCAAGAATTAGCATGGTGGATCCCTAAAAATATTTAAAAAGATGAGACAAATCTAAATGTGTTGCCATGGATTCTTGATTCTATTAATTAGGTTGTTCAACTTTGACAACCATCACTTTCAATTTCTAATGCATTTGTCCCTGAGACTAAATTATTTTAGGATTGTCCTTGACTTTAACACTTGGGATTATGCTTGAATGTTGTAATTGATTATAATTTGTAAACTTGGGTTTAGGATCTTCTTGCATTGAATATATTGTATCTTGGGTCATGAAGGGAAGAACTTCCTACTAAGAGGGAGTTAAAACCCATGGATAGTGGCATGGGATAGTAGGAGGTAGTGACCCTTGAGATTATTTAAATTATTTTTCTTGTCTACAAGATAATATTTCATCAATAATGATTTGGTTCATCTTCTTCATCTCCTTAAACTCATCATAAAAGAAATTTGTGTCTTGGAAGGATGGTTGGGGAAAGAAAAAGGGAGAGTAATTTTGGTAAGGAGGCTGATCTTAGAATTTATATGGCTCATATTGAGGGTAAAAAAGGTCATGAGGGGTATTATATGGTTGGTATGAGCCACCATAATACTAATCATAAGGTTTATATGGGTGAATGTAGGACTGATAGGGTCGTAATGAGATGGGGATGGATCATGGGGCTATTGAAAAGGAAATGAATGATACAAATATGCCCCAAATGTAGCCATATATCACCACAAGACACATGAAAAATAATGAATTTATGAACAAGAGTTTCCCTTTACCTCAGAGACTATGACCATATGAGTGCTTGAAAATATTTGTGAAGAACAAGATGTTACAAATGCATACTCTAATGGCTGAATCTATGTCCCACTAGGCATGCTAGAACTGTTATCAACCCAAGTTGCACCCTACTAAAGTAGATTGCTTAGATCTTCTTCAAACCTAGACTAATATTGGATTGGTCTATAGGCTATGGGATACCTCTAGTTAGACCAAACATATAGATTATAAGGCTAGATCCTTTGATATATCAACTTGAATCCTTTCCTAAAACTACTTGCTTTGGGGTTGAAAAGAGTTATGAAGATAATTAAAAGGGAAATTCTATTCTTGAAATGGTGGTACACCTATATTGTTGGTTCATCCACTCAATTTGAACTCCAACTAACACTAATAATCAAGTCAAATCACTAAATGTTATAAATCTAAGGGACTCATATATAAAAGTGTTTCACATAAAGGTTACATCAAGTGATCAAAGCATGAGGGCAATAATGGAAGGCCTGATTTAAGGCACTAACTAGTCAGTGTCTCCACTCTAAGCTTAATCACTCAACATTCAAACACTATATGTGATCTACATAAGATGATGTAATAGTAACTAAGTGATATTAGCACCTACCAAGGGAGAAAAATGCTACCACATGTGAAAATCAAACTAATATAAACACACTAAACATGTATCAAATAATCTAAAAATAGTCATTTTATTCACTTAAGAGGTTATAAAGCTCAATCTTAGCAAAGTTTCATCATGCCCAAAAGATAGATTCTAAAATAAGACTTAAAAGCCTCAATATATAGAAAGATAAAAAGAAGAGAAGATAATGTGGCATAGTGGAGAGAAGAATATGTCATCCAATCATTAACTCACATACAACTTCTATTACAACTAATTACGAATAGTCCTCTAAGAATATTTTCATGTCTAATTTTATTACATGCTCTTGAATGAGCTATTTGGCATTGAAAATAAGGTGGTGAATGTATTTGACTTGTTAAAACTCCTCATATAGCATGATATGTCATTATTTCTCAAATAAATACACTTTAAGGTCAGTCATGCATTGATTATCCCTTATAGGTTAGTCAACTCATGATAAGGATCAGTTAAGTGTTGATTGACAACTCAAGGACTAGTTATGCATGGAGTTGCCACTTCAAGACTAGTTAACTCATCTATTAGTCACTTAAGGATATATTAGGCATGTGATTACTACACATTATCTTGGTTATGTCGCATGGATACTCTACATAAACTCTCATCAATATCTTCCAATGCCATTTTCCAATTTACTTGATTGACCAAATAGGTCTACTACCCCAATTAGGCCTAGTATCCTAACTGATTACATTTGATGGCTTGAAAATCCTACATGAAACATTAAAAACCTATTAATAAGTGTTTTTTATTCCTAAAACAATCTTTCATATCATGAAATAGGCCCTCTTAGGAAAGAAATACCTCCATATTGGTTAAACTAGTTGACTAGGTCAACCTATCTTTCATTTCATATAGATTAGCTGATTTGAAGAGTTTTAGAGGCATTTACAGGCATGTTTTTGATCATCTAATGGATTTATATGGTGAAAAAGTGCCAAAATTCATTCTCTAATGATTGGAATCATCTTAAACTACCTTGTACCTCTATTTCTACACTATTCCCTCAAAAACCCCTATTTTATGATAGGTCCTTATAGTTCCATGCATCAAGGTACTATGGATAAGATCATATCTAAGTTTACTTCATGATTGAATGGTTTTTAATATGATTCATGGGTTTTTGGATGCAAAAAACTTCACTTTTCTAAAAACAAGTCTGTAGGAGGGTTGAGGAAGGGTTTTAGAGATCCAACTTAATGATGGTTCATAAAGTACAGACATTCAAACGAGAAATTCTTGCCATGGATATTAATTCCAAATACCCCTTCAACTTTTATAAGAGGCTTGGGTTGCCATGCAAATTTTTTTCAATGATGCATATGTAGAGAAGTTTACTTGTAGGGTTTTTCATGCATTATAGACCTGCTTATATTCTTAGTGATGGTTCATAAACCTCATCTCCTTAAACAACTTCAATAATTCATGTATTTTAATTTCCCTATTTTTCCCAACTCTTAAAATCATTTGGTCTAATTCCTCATGTGGTGAAAGATATGAGCATTGAAATAGGGGGTTGAATGAGTGTCTAGACTGCATTGTTTTAATTAGGTCTTTAAGGAATAAAAATTAGCTTTATTGTGTGTCTCTCTAATTTAATTCAAATTTAAAATAATTTTAACAACTTATTACACCTTATCATTATGTCATATTTTCTTTTTTGGGTATACAAGTGTCATTTGATGTTATAGGCCTTCTAGGCCTAATTGATCAAATCTGAGTGCTAAAGGTTTGAGGCACCTAGAAGATGATTTGAGAGACTCATACTAAAAGTAAAATATATTTTAAACCAATTCTCACTCCTTGTTTCATATTTAAGTTCTCAAACCTCAACTCTACTCTTATCTTCAAATGATTGCTTGTAAGTTTGGTCTACATGTATGTGTGTATGGAGACAACATAGATCTACAAGGTTATTCCTTCTTTAATTACATGTTTATGGATTTTTAAACCTATACCATATTCTCCTAGAGTTAAAATACTCTTTTTTCAAAGTTTTAGGATCACCTTATGTTTTGTATGCCTTGATCCTTCTAGCCTAGGGTATCTTGGCAATCATACTCTATTAACCCATGATTAACTAAGATTGATAATTACCTCTTCTATATTGAGTTTATAATTATAATATCACATTGTAATAAATTTAAAATCTCTATTCAAAGTTCATATATATTTAAACATACCTCAAAACAAGCAAAGGGTCTTAAAACTATGCACACAAACACGTTTTGGATCTTTATTATTTAGCTATCCCTTAAGGGACTTTTTATTATAAAACATGAGTATGATAAATATCAAAAAAATTATAAATCATAAACATCACACTTAAATTCCTTACAAATCTTACATGGATTTAAAACCCCATGTTTGATGCATTAGACCTCTAAATAGTCTACCTAGATGCATTGTTGATTATCAATAGACAAGCATAAGATTGTGACAAAATAGTGGATCCTTCCACTAATCATGTGACCTAACCAAGACCATTTAAAGTTAAAAACATTAATTTAAACCACTTATACCAATTTAAATTATTGTATTATGCCTATAAAGGCCTTAAACCTTATTTCTTTCAAAACTAGCTAGTGGGTTGCCTATGTTTTCAATGTTTCATTGATTCATGACAAAGATGCTTATTTTAACACTATGGAATGAGAGAGTCAAAAAGGATTTTTAAATTATATATTAACCCTCATAAAATATTATTTATCATTCATTTATCACTTTTTAGTCTTATGCAATATATGCCACACCATATCTCTTCATAAACCCCTAAACCTTAAACCCTATCAATATTGGATGTAGTTGAAGATATTCAAATTATACATTATTATGAAACCCTAAGAATTATAATCACTTTATGAATTTTTATCTCATTATTAATTATCTTTTTATTCATCATGTTGACTTTAAATAGTCATTTTTTCCCTCTAGAACTATGCACAATCAGACTCCCATAATGCCTAAACAAGTTGAGTGACTTAAAGCCTCATTAGTTACTCAAGGAGTTTATAATGGTGATCTCAACATTATAATTCTAAGGGTTATTAATAAATTATGTGGATATAAACTTTTCTTGAAATTCTTGACCTCATTCTTCACCTAAGGCTGACTGTGTATCCTTTGAATGAATTAAGCCTTTTTACTTCGATACACTATATGGAGTTAGTCTTCAATTGTACACATTCAAGGTATTATTTTCCCTTTAAGACAATTTCATATATAGTCTCCTTTTTATTATTTGGATAGTTAGAGTCTTTTCACAATAATAAAAATCCTTTATCCTCATCAAACACACTATGGAAGCCAACCTTCTCACTAGGTGGCTATAGGAGTTAGAGGACATATGTTTGTACTTTCTATGATTTTTGATTTCTTCTCCCTCATACTTGAATTTTTTTATGATATTTAATTTTTAATAAAGTTATAATTATTCTTATGGGTCTCTTTAATAATATTTTCATTCTTCATTGGGTCTGAAATTGAGTTTGCTCCTCAAAAAGGCTTGTAGATGCTAGTGGGGCTTGACTATGTGTCCTTAAAAATTTAACTGTAGATGATATTTAATTATTGATTATAGATCATGTCTTATTGGTTCATCATATGTAAATATTTTATTTTTCCTTGTAAATAATCCCAAAACCATATTTACTTTCTTTCTTGAAACTCAAAACATAGAACTTTCTTGGAAAAAGTAGGTTGACTATGTTTTAGTGTGACTATAGGTGGAGTGTCCTAGATTTAGACCTTAAAAGGTCAAGGTTATAGATTATGATCTTCTCATGTTTTTATGGAAATGGTCTCCAAAATCAAAACTTCATTTCAAGTTTTCTTTACCTTGAACGTCTTCACATTTCTCTACCCATTTCTTGGCTTATGACTATGTATGCTTGAAGTTGTGATTGTAGGTGACTATGTAGGGTTTATTTCTACAGATCAAGGTGGATTTATAACTTTAAATGTCACAAAATATGACTATCATTCCTTATTATATTATTTAATTATAACAGTGACCCTTATTACTCATGTATTTAATGATGTAGGTTCATGATCTCATGAAGTAGACTGCACATATATCCTGACTATGTGATTATAAGTAACCCCCAAATATTTTACTATATGTGAGTTTGAGACCTTTAAATACACAACTTATATTTTTATAACTCGTGAACTTTATTGAATATCTATTTAAGTTCAAGTTTTTCCAACACCCCAATTGTTCCTTCATGAAGCCTATTTTAACTATACCTCCAATGCATGGTTGTAGGTAGAGATTTAGTGCTTTGTAAAGACTAAAAGAACTATCACTTAACCTTCATTAGATTTCTAATCCCTATTAGAAACCAATAAAATCATCTTGGTAACTTGAAGATTCATCTCACAACTATTTAATGACCTCTTTGACTCCATATTAAAGAAGTTCATGTCACATAAAGCCTTGACTGTGTATATATGCTGACTAAGTTTTGACCATGGTTGTAGATGAAGATTTAGCATATTTTAAGGTTACAAAACACATTTATATGTACATGGTATTATAAACAACCTTTAATCCTAATTTAAATTGGATCAATGATGTGGAATCAAATGGAAGGTTTGTATGATGATATGGACATGGAAATGAGAATGGAAAGCTTATAATAATGATAAAAGGCAATGTATAGGCTTGAAATGGGATGACACAAGATGGAGGTGAAAAGAACATTAATCCATAATAAATATAACAAATGAAGGATATGAGGGAAGAATATACATATACCTTAACCATATATACCATTTGGAGTCTTTGATAAGCATACACTACTAAAAAAAGGAAACCTAGGAATCATCAAATAGGTTAAAGAATGTTAACTTTCCTTAATATCTTCTAAATTATGATTGTGAAGAGGATTGAGGATGATTGATGGTTTTTGAGTTGGATTTACCCTTATAAATATTTTTTCACTTGAATTAAGGACATAAGACATGAAGTAAACCCCTACAAACAAAATTCCAACAAATTTTGATATTATTTCTCTCATGAATTGTACAATCTCTCTAAACTATTTACAAACTATAGATTAGTTGCATATGCCTCATTAATATCCATGTACCTCACACTTTTGAAATAATTTTAATAATATTATGCGAATTTGGATCATACTCATGAAAATATCCATAAACTTTCACTTTTTATCATGATTCCTAGATGAGGAGAAATCTTAGAAAACTTGTTTCTTGCTTGAATGAAGAAGACATAGTGAATTCCTTATCTT
>JARHVA010011115.1:2500-12500 GCA_037957365.1 Torreya grandis
TAATATATGTAGGGGAGATTATATTACCATGGAAAAGACATGTGTTTGATAAAACTATACTATAATACCTTTTTATAGAGCATATGTTTATAGGCTCTTCACTCTGCACCTGATGTTGACACAACCATGTCTTCTAACCCCAACACTGTTATATCTAGTTACATAGTAAGATGGGTACCTATGCCTAATAGAGTCAGATATATACATAGGACTATTGGATTATATATATGGGACCAAATAATTTCAATAAGATCTAGTAGGGTGTGGGAGTGATGATAGTAACTATGGATAACACCATAGATATATAGAGTTGCTTGTGGTCTCTCATAGGACAAGAGCAATATACTAGTCCACTCTACACTGGCCAATACAACTCTACTCCATGTGGAATATAGTGTTGTATGTAAGAACCAAAATGAAGCATAAGGTCACATAAACCGAACCACATGATCGATAAAGAGATGATATTGGTGATCTCCTTTATGGATGAAAGAGAGATGCTTCTAATGAAGATGCATCCAATTTACATGCTCCCACTAGAGCCCCATCACATATGTACTAATGGGAGTCAAAAGGTTAGATTAGGATATATTATCTACCTCATTTTTTTAATAAAAAAACATTATCCTCCTCTTCTTATTCATTAATAGCTTCTTGTCTCTTCATTACAGATCTTATGTTCTACATCAAGGGGTGAAAATCAATCAATGGTTATATCGTGGGAGTTCAAAGTGGATGTGACTGATCACCTACCTTATATATAGATAGGTCTTGGTTGAGTCACCATACATATATATAATGGATATTCTCTCATTGTACCCTTCAATAGATATGAAGGTAGTAATGGTATGGGTCTCCTTTTTCTTGTTGGAATTACCTACATTCATATACCGCTAGTGTTTAGGTGAACAACAACATGGAACATATATTAGTTGATTGGCATAGTGGAGGTATCAATGATGGAACCCCCATTTGTATTATAGAGCAAATGTTGACCCACAAATTCCATAATTATCATGTATTTTTTTTGTAAATGATACCAAAATCTCATTCTCAAAAGGAGATGAATAAAAGATGCATAGTCATTGAATAACAAGAACAAAACACCCTTAACTTAAGGAAAACAAACATGAATATATTTTAAATATAATTATCTTTAAAATTAATACAATTCAAAAATAGTAACATAAGGTATAAATAGATTCAAAGTGTAAAAGTATGCCCATAAAGAAAGATATGTCTGTAATCATACTCAACAAATGTCCTATATGTCTGCAAATATACTCAACATATGTCCTTTAATCATATTAAAATGCACATAAAACTGACTAAAATAATGTCATTGAAAGAATTCGAGAGATTATTTGTGTGCCATAACATGATTTAATTAATAAGAAAGAAATATTTAAGGGGTATTGAAACAAATGATATGTTTTAATAAAATATACAATGGTGATGAAGATGGCTGGAAGTTTTCATCCATTCAAAGTTTAAATAATAATATGCATTTCAAAAATCACATAAACAAGTGTTTCACCCTTTGTATTTTTATAGTGTTTTGTGTTTATATGTTAAAGTATCATTGCTTCATTACAAGGAAATATTAATGTAAAATTGTTCTAGCACTTTAATGTTTCCATAGATAAAATGATATTGTTATATTCTATAATTAATTATACAAATCATGGATTTTGTATAGCTTAAAATTTATTTGAAATTTTTAATTTAATAATATGTTTTAAAACACTGTAGGATCAACACCCTTACATACATATTTTAGTACAAACAACAGAAAATCATTGCATTATTGTTTTGAGTCTTAGGCTCTACCATCCAAAAATGAAATAATATCCTAAATAACACATGCTATAACTCTAAATGATTAAAAATCATGTTGAACCAAACATCACTCCATAATCTATTCTTATCCTCGTGGAAAAGGATATATGGAATACAAGAAGCATAAATATAGTAATAAATGCATAAACGTAAACACATATATACTGCTCGACAATATTCAAACTACTATAGGTAATGATAGAGTAAAAGATATTGAAGTCACAATACAGATGATAAATATATATAAAGATCTAACATCTTTTGCATTTAGTCGCATTCATCGATTAGGGCTTTCAACATCATCCATCATGTCCTATTTTTTAGAATATGGCCTTGTTGATGAACAATGTTCAATGTTATTGCACTGCTATCATCTTTATTTGTTTGGCATCCATCATATATCCATTCCTCCCTACGTGTTGGAATAATAATTACATCATGGCTTGTTATCTCTCTCTGATGAATAACCCAGGTCATATTGAGCTTGGGTGAAGGAGCAAGGACAATATTTTTGATTGAATCATTGAATGCATTAGTTGGGTGAGCATCAGATAGCAGAGTAGCCCAAAAAATAGAAGAGATTAAAAACATGGAATCAACACCAATCCTCATTTTGCAATAATAAGTGTCTATTCAAATAAAATCATATAGGTAAAAATATCTAACACTTATATATCACTCCTAAGGCCAAATAGATGATTGACATGGAAAACAAGCAGTTGATGGTATTTGGTAGAGTCACGGGTGTTGATGTGGGAGGAGCAGCTTCAGGCTCCCACTTCCAGCCCAACATCTTGAACCTTTTTGGTAGAGGCTGACAAGGAGATTGAAGTGATGTGTCTCTTTGCCAAAAGGAAGATTAAAGAGATGTGTCTCTTTCCTCTCACTTATATATATAATGACTCCTCATTTTCCAAGATAGAGATATATTCAATCACAATTATAATTTATAAGACATAGTAGACTTCTAAAGAGTAAATCAGATTTATCTTGTGCTCATTATTAATTGTGTTGCAATTTTTGATTATTTCAATTCTGATCATAAATCTAACATGGTATCAGAGCGGGTTTGAAGAATATTGTGATCAGACTTGTCATTGCAGCAATACTCTCTATTGTTCTTTATATCTCTTGTATATCCCTATTTTAGTCAAGATGGTGAACAGTCTTAAAATTGAGGATATAATCGAAGGAGCATCCAAATTCACATCATGGAGGTTTAGATTCATGCTCACCTTGGAAGAAACTGACTTGGCTGAGTTTGTGGAAACCAAGGTTCTCGAACCATTGGAAGAAGAAGAGAAGTTGCAGTGGAAAAAGAAAGACATCAAGGTGAAGAAGATATTGGTTGACTCCGTTTAAGATCATATTATTCTGATTGTCTCCAAGTTGAAGATGGTAAGGGACATGTTTAAAACCTTGGAGGAGATGTATGAAATCAACAACACCAGCTAGGCTCTTACACTGAAGCAATAACTACATCAGGGGAAAATGGTGAAAGGAAAAATAGTTATTACTTACTTTATGAAGATTTTGAAATTAAGAAATCAGCTCTCTAAAATTGGTCATGTTTTTGATGACAAAGACTTGACCATGCTTTCTCTCAATGGCCTTCCTTCATCATGGGAATCCTACATTCAAGGAATCAGTGTAAGATCGAAACTTCCCAACTTTGATCGATTGAGGGTAGATTACATTCAAGAAGAGTCTAGATTGGTTGCTAGAGAAATTGGTCAAAGCTCTACCAATGAAGACATTCATGTCCTTGAATCTCAATCATTTAAGAAGAAAATAAATAATGAGAAGAAAGGATTCTTCAAGAGGAACAAAGATAATGGAACTGATGGTGCTCCTGCTTTCAAGAAGAAGAGGGACCTCTCTAAAATCCAATGCTTTAGGTGTGACAAGTATGGTCACATTTCCAAACATTGTCCCTCCAAGCCTAAGCAACAAGCCACCATTGTAGATGTTGATGATGCCTCTCCTCAGAATGAAATGTGTGAATATTTGTTCTATTTAGCATTATCAAGAAATGTACCTACCAACACCAACACTTGCTTGATTTATAGTGGTGCATCTCGACACATCACTAGTTTTAAGAATCATTTATCAAACTTGATGGAGAGAAATTCTAGTGAACAAGTTATCATTGGAGATGATGCTAGCTATTCAGTGAAATAGATTGGAATCTCTACTCTCCACTTAAAATCTGGCGTTACTCTAAGGTTAAGTGATGTTCTCTATGTTATAGGCATCAAATGAAATATGATTTCCATTTCAGCCTTGGAAGACAAGGGTTATCAAATTGCCTTATCTAAAGGCAAAGTTATATGGATGAAGAATTACAACTTCAAAATTGCTTGAATAATTGGAGTTAGACATGAGAGCCTCTATAGGCTAATAACTTGTCCACTTCAGGCATTAGTTCATGATTCTTCAAGCTTGTGTGATCTTTGGCATAGAAGATTGGCTCACATACACTTTCGAGCTCTACCTATCATATAGAAGATGGTCACGGGTCTTCCAAAATTCAACCAAGAGCATGAAGGTACCTGCAAAGGTTGTGCCATGGGTAAGAATACTAAAAGACCATTTTTTATCAAAGAAAGTAGATCTAAATGTATTCTAGATCTCATTCATTCTGATTTATATGGTCCAATGTCTGTTGCTTCTTTGAGTGGTTTCTTGTATTACATTATTTTTATTGATGACCACTCTAGAAAGACTTGGATTTATTTCTTAAAATCTAAAGAATATAAAGAAGTACTTGAGAGGTTCAAATATTTTAAAGCTCATGTAGAGAACTTATCGAGGAAGATGATCAAAGTTATGAGATTCGACAATGGAGGGGAGTGCACCTCTGATGAAATCCATAACTTTTGCATTGAAATGGGGATTAAGAGGGAGTTTTGTGTTCCTTACAACCCTCAACAGAATGGTGTTGTAGAAAGAAAGAATAGATCTATTTTAGAAGCTGCCAAAGCTATGATTCATGACCAAGATCTGCAAATCTTCCTTTGGGCTGAAGTATCTAAGATAGTTATTTATGTTCAGAATAGAAGCCCTCACTGCATTTTAGAGAACATGACTCTCGATGAAGATTTCACAGAGGTGAAGCCAGAAGTAATTAAATTAAGGATCTTTTTTTGTCCAATATATTTTCACATACCAAAAGATATGAGGACTAAGTTGAATCTTTTCGGCAAGAAGGGAATATTTGTAGGCTATAGTGAAACTTCAAAAGCCTATAGAATTTACATTCCAAGTTAGAAGTTGATTGAGATCAGTAGGGATGTTACATTTGAAGAGGATGTTACATTCAAAAGATCTAAGAGGGTTCATATGGATATAGATAATGAAGATCAAGAGTCTCCTAAAGATATGGAAGTTGACCATACTCCTGAAATTCAGAGGGAGGTTTTTGATTCAAAAGAAGATGATGTTCTAGTTAAGCCTTTGGAACCAATTGATGGACCTAGTGACATTATTATAGTATAGAAAAGGCCTCGGTGGACTCAAGAAAACAAGCAAGAGGCAGGAAAATATATAGCTCCCCAAAGATCTCTTAGAGAAAGGAAGAGACCTCATAAGTTCTCAGATTATGTGTTATTAATGAGTCAAATTATTGAGTCTGAGCCTTCTAGTGTTAAGGAAGCTACTAGTCAACAAGTATGGAGAGATGATATGGCTGAAGAGTATCAATCCATCCTCAAGAATGATGTTTGGTAAATCCTACCTAGACCTGAGGGAAAATCTGTTGTTTCTTCTAAGTGGCTCTTCAAGATCAAGAATGCAGTAGATGGAAGCATTGAGAAGTACAAGGCTAGATTTGTGGCTAGAGGATTCTCTCAAAAAGAGGGAGTAGATTATGAGCAAACCTTTGCTCCAGTTGCTCATTATACATCCGTCAGAACCATCATTGCTATTGCAACATTTAAAAGATGGAAATTACACCAAATGGATGTGAAGACAACATTTTTAAATGGTGTAATCAAGGAAGAGGTATATATTGAGCAACCTGATAGTTTTGAGGCTCATGGGAAGGAGTCTCATATTTTCAAGCTGAAGAAGGCTTTGTATGACCTTAAGTAGGCTCCTCGTGCTTGGTACGAAAAAATTGATCAATACTTGATGAGCTTGGATTTCTCCAAGAATGATGCTGATTCAAACCTATACTTCAAGCTAATTGATGGAAAAGCATTAATATTGGTTCTCTATGTTGATGATATTCTTATTACCGGAGAAGATCACCTCATTTTCAAATTTAAGGAGTTAGTTTCAAAATTTGATATGAAAGATCTTGATCTCTTACATTACTTCCTTGGTTTAGAAGTATGGCAGAAACTAGATGATATCATTCTAAGTCAAGGGATGTATTCTATTGACATATTGAAGAGATTTGTTATGATAAATTTCAAATTGATGTCTACACCGATGGAGTCAAATTTATTGAAGTTAAAAGACGTTGTAGCTAGTTCAGATCTAGTGGATCCTAGCATGTGCAGACAAATGATTGGTTCATTTATGTATCTAGTTAGATATTTTCTATGAAGTGAGTGCACTTAGTCAGCTCATGTGTGAACCAAGACTAGATATTTGCTATGAAGGGAGTGCACTTAGTCAGTTCATGTGTGAACCAAGACAAATACATCTAGTTGTAGTGAAGCATGTCCTAAGATGCTTGCGTGGCACAATTGGATATGGCTTGAGATATTCTAGTGTAGACTTGAAACTGTATGGATATACTAATTCTGATTGGGCAGGATGTGTCTCTAATCGGAAGAGCACCTTTGGATATTGCAGCTTATATGGCAGCTTGGGAAGTATTATGGCCTCGTAAACTCCTTGCAGGATTGTTTGAACAATCAATGGAGCCTAAAATTATTCATTTTGATAACCAGAGTTGTGTGAATATTTTTGTCAATCTAGTGTTTCATGATAGAACAAAACATGTTGAGATCAAATACCACTATATCAGAGATATGGTATTGAGGAAACCTATTGAGTTGAGGTATATCATCACTGATGAGCAAATGATAAACATTCTCACCAAGCCTCTCTCTAAGTTAAAGTTTGTGTACTTTCAAGATAAGCTTGGTATAGTGGAGAATACAGCCTTAACTGAGAAAGAGTCTCAGTATTAGTAATCCCTTGATAACGAGTTCTTCTCTGTGAGAAAATTTTGAGGTGAAACAAGTTCTTCTCTATGAGAGAAGTTTGAGGTAAAATCCCTTGATAACGAGTTCTTCTCTATGAGAGAAGTTCGAGGTGAAATCCCTTGATAATGAGTTCTTCTCTGTGAGAGAAGTTCGAGGTGAAATCCCTTGATTCCACACTCTAAGAGAGCCATGATGGATGTCATTCATTATGTTTGACATCATGATGAGGTGATATGTCTTATGTAGCTGGAAGTATCCTCCCTAGCTGAGAGGGAGTGTTGATGTTGGATTAGCAGCTTTGCGCTCCCACTTCCAGCCCAACGTCTTGAACTTTTTTGGTAGAGGCCGACAGGGAGATTGAAGTGATGTGCCTCTTTGCCAACAGGGAGATTGAAGAGATGTGTCTCTTTCCTCTCACTTGTATATATAATGATTCCTCATTGTTCAAGATAGAAATATATTCAATTACAAGTATAATTTATAAGACATAGCAGACTTCTAAAGAGTAAATCAGATTTATCTTGTTGTGTTCATTACTCATTGTGTTGCAATTTCTGATTATTTCAGTTCTGATCAAAAATCTAACAATTGGGACTATATATAGACTTCTTTTGGGCGAAGTCGGAGCTTTCCTCCTTTGGTATAGGCTGCACCACTCAGTATCATAAAGAGCATTTCATATTTTATATAAACAGAGTAATATAGAATTTCAGACAAATGGGACTCCAGTTGATATTCCAGTTCTTGTATGCAATTATTAACGTATTTATTTAAAATTAATTTTCATTTTAAGACAAGATATTTTATATTATTACTATATTGTTGTTAAATACTTGTACATTTGCAGATGCTTAACAACTTCACAAAATGTTGGCGTCCTTTATATTACTAGAATACTTCAATTTCTAATCAATAAAACATCATTCTTTTATAATTACAAATTATTTCAAGTTTAGTTTTAAGTACGAATAACACATGAACTAACGTCCTCCATTTAATATTCTAGTTCTACTCTATGAAATGTTTAGGTTATCATTCGTTGCATGTTCCACAACACATGCATTCTCCCCATGTGTTTTTATTTTAGTTCCAGTTTGCTTTTGGAAAGAGAATATACACTTCAGATTCTACTGCACATTTTCTATACTTAACGCACATCCGATTTTGGCTTTTAGGTTCTTCATTAGGTACGATTCCGTTTCAAGTTTTTTTTTTTCAACGTGTTAAATAGATTTTTATATGAAGATCATTTTATCATCGGTACTATTTCTTCGAACAAAATAAAAAGTTTATTATCTGCTTTACATTTTGGTAAGTTTGTAGTTTTGTAGTGCCCCTTCTAGTTTAACCCTTGCATATCCTACTAAACAAAGTGTTAATTAGGATTATACCTGCTTATTGTGTTTTATTGTTAAGTGAGGTTAGACATTGTTATTAGGTTATAATATACAACTTGACTCGTGCTTTGATTAATGCTGATGTTATCTTCTTGTTTTTCTTATATATATTGAATATAGGAAAAATAAATAAAGATTTCGATTAATATAATTTTTACTATACTTTGTGGTGCTATTGAAGTATTAGGTTATCTAGAATTTTCAACAATCCATGAATAATTTATTTTAAAATATAGATGATAAGAAGAGTTGGTAAAGAGATGCTCCTATTTTTTAGAAGAATTTAAAATATTAATTTAATATAGTAACAAATCTAGCACCAAATGTTTAATCATCAATTAATCAGTAAGTGTGACATCAGTCACACAAATATTAAGATGTCCATAGGATATTAAATTTCTATATATTTAAATATCGTCATTTATTAAAGGGAAAATGAGAGAAACTATAAAAATGAAAAAGTTGGGTTACATCTTAAGAAATTAAGGAATATAATGAAAGTTGAAAAGCACTTGGTAGGTGAAAACATAAATGGAAGACATGAGTTCTTGACAATAACAAATGAAAAGACAACATGGATGCTTCCCTTAAATTAATGAATATTTAAAGATTTGAATGATTGTAAGGGGATCATTCCACATTAATGTAACCTATTGGATAAATTGAAAATTAAAGAAAATATATTAAATAAATTATTATATGTCATAATTATTTGGATTGTATATTTCGTTGGTCACCAGCTTCATCCCTCCCATGAAAATTTCAGATTCCATTGGATTTCCCTTGAGCTCTAACCCTTGACAAACTATGATATCTAATCATGAATTCAACCTTTTTATGGAGCTACAAAAACGTTTTCTATGCAGCTCCTCACAAGCGGTCAGGGAAGACTTTGTCCAAATTTGATGTTAAAGCTTGGGTTGACTCTCTAAGGGACGCGACAAGTAGTGGGAAGGCTATAGCACCAGTTTTACTCTTGCAATAATTAAAAAGCTTGTTGGTGCCCCCATATCTCCCAAACCTATGACAAGTTTGGATGTAGATGGTAGAAGGGTGTTAACATGAGAAAACAGTAACGAGGTGGTGGTGACAAACGCTGGACCCAAGCTTGTTCTTTTGCGGCAAGATTTTCTATTATATACTTAGTATAAAATTGAGGCATTAGTAGATATGTTCTAATGAGCCTCTTTTTTTAAGTAACGTCCAAAAATAGGCATGTTATGAAGCTTTTAGTCACAAATAATTCTATTCCCTAAATTTGATTTATAAAAGAACCATTAATGAAAATCTTAGTGAGAGAACAAGTTATCTCAAAAGCAATAATAATATATAATTTTTTTAATCTTTGGCCTTTGCTCCCTGATTTTCATGGTTTGATAATAGTGATGTGGAAGCCGCTAATGGAAGGAAACCTACGTATCTTCCCCTATGCCAAGGGTTTCTTCATAGTTATTTTTGTTCTAGTAGAGGATATAAATGTTAATGTTTAGGATTATAGGTGGCATTAGTACACGAACTTTATATTTTTTAAGCCATGTTTCAAAACATTGATCCCTTCAAGGAGACCTTTGACATCCAACTAGTTTGCATAAGGGTACCATATTT